>ML685793.1:5112138-5235425 GCA_007922175.1 Pelusios castaneus | reverse complement strand
TAGTTTGAATTAACTTAATTCGAACTAGCAATATTTAGTTCAAACTAAACAAGTGCCTTCCCTGCTCTCCTCTGCCCCTCCGCAACCCCTTCCCAGCCCGCTCCTCTGCCCCTCCCCACACCCCCTTCCCAGCCCTCTTACCTGGCTGGTGACCAGGAGCTGAGGCCCCTTGTGCCCTGAGCATGCTCTGTCTGGGTGCTCAAGGTGGGAGGTTTGAAACTCCCCTCCCGGGAATGTAGTTGCTGGCTCAGGGGAGGGGAGGGGAGGGGTGGGACGCAGGGTCCGGCTTCGGGTGTGCCCCTACACTTTGGTGCGCCAAACCAGTTCCTCACTGGCTTATGCCTAGAGCCGGCCTTGGTTATTTATGAATTTGATTAATAAAATTATACTTTTTATCCCCATAGGAAAATATCTCATCTTTTGAAACAGAATTCATTCTATCTTCACAAAGTTTGGGTCATAGTTTTAGAAGTATTATTTGTTTGCAATGGCCAATATCTTTCATGTGTTTGTGCAAGCTTGTGCAAGGAGCACAGCAGTAATTTGAGACTTTTCATGTCTTCATCTAATTTTGATTTTAAAACAATTTTAAAAGTCAGCTGTATTCACATTTAATTGCTATAGGTATGGTCCAAAAGACAGAAAAATATTACTTCATGTATTGAAATATCATGACCATTTCTTTCTTTGCCAATGGTTTGAGCAGCAATTTGAGAAGAGCTTTGCTACTTGTCTCTGTAAATCATAATATTTCTTTCATATTCCATCTTACAGTAGAAGAATATTTTACTGTTATCCTAGTAAACACTAGGTTTTTAAAGCGATGATCTTTTTGAAAATAAAAAACATTTTTAATGGTTGGCAAGAGGTATATACCGGTAACTAGTATGAAGACCAGCCCCATTCAGCTTTAGAGACTTGATAGCTCAGTTAATTATGCAGAACTAATTAATTCCAGATCTGTTTATCAACAGTAGGCTGTAGCTGCAGCTTTTCATCCTTGAGGCATTAACAAAGGCTTATCACCTGCTTTCTTGTTGCTTTTTATCTCAAAGGCAAATCAATACGCAGAGTACGGAAAAAATGTTATTCCCACAGCTAACACTTTCCACAACTTGCAAGAACTTTTAGTATCTGATACTGATTTGTTTCCCTAAGATAAATTTCCAACAGTTGTATTTGGAGATGAAAAGTATTAAACACCAAAGTTTCCAGTGTATAGTCTGTTTGAGAAAAATTTTAAATATAAATAAATATTTATTTGTCGTCCCCCCCCCATTTTCATATTTCCCAATGTATTTATTTTGCTATCTGAAAGGGCTAAATCATCTGCTCCTAACTGGCTAAATACTGTGCACATCCTATATTTGATGCTTTGTCTTTCCTGCTCCCCATCCCAACCTTTTGTTTATTTCATCCACCCGTCAGGTGTTCTTAGATTCTCTGCTCTCTGCAGCCAGACGGTCGTTCACTATGTATTTGTATAGCAATGTAAACATGCATCCGTAACACATTACACAGTCCTTACTACGAGTCAGCATTTTTCTGCAGGATTCTAGCACCAGCATGCACGGTGCTAAGTAGAGGTGCTCTAGCATCCACTATGTGTTAGGCCACCCTCCACACAGGTAGAAACACAGTCACTTCCTCTTACAGCTTACAGTTCCATTTCTAGAATATAGCTATCACTAAATTGTAGATACATGAATACCTTTAGCATTGAAACCACTTTTAAATAGCTGCCCCAATACCAAGCAAAGCCTAGTTCACTAGGTCTTGAGCTGGACCCTGAAGGTCTCTCTATTCAAACAGGTCTACACCATAGCAGGATTTCAGCAGCAGTTGAAGGAACATACGCAAAATACTTAAAATGCCTTGCATATCTTCCTTCAACTGCCGCCTTACCACGGTGTCTTCAGTGTGCTGAGTCAAAGGGAAATGCCCTTCCTTCAGCTCAGGGCTACTCCAGTTGCCAGGATGATCGTCTGCAATCACAAGACACAATCAATGAATATTTAAAGTCTGGGTAACTAGACAGGCTTTGTAACTTGCCCTGAAAACCATCACATTTGGGCTTTTGGGATCACGAGAAGTGAATTTCAGAGCTGCTGTAAATGCCCTGTTTACAACTCCAGATGAACAAATCTAGGAGCCAGTCATTTGTAGTCACTTCATCTGAACCCAGACAACCTAGTCTGACACAAAATTACATCCAAATCAGAAAGGGTATAAGCAAGAACATTACTTACTCAGGAGCAAATTGGAAGTCAATGCAGTTTATGGAGCACTAGTGTAAAGTGCTCTTATTTTCCAGTCTACTATATATTCTCCTCGCTGAAGTTGCAAATGGTTTTTCAGGTACTGCCCCCTGTAGGTTGCATTACATTAGTCTAGTCAGGAGATGACAATAACATGTTGTCTGTCAAGGGGATCTACATCAGAGGAAGAGGTCTCAATCTCTTGTCCAGTTGCAGATGGGAAAAAGGAACTCCTGTCTGTTGCTGATAACTGGAGATTATTTTATTAAGGGATATGGTGATTTCTCCATCACTTGAAATTCAGATCAGGATCAAAAGTCTTTTCCCAGTTGTGTTAGGCAAGAAATTGTCAGAGATGACCATAATGGCTCTTTCTGGCCTTAAAATCTATGGATGAAATCGTGGCCTTGTTCAAATAAGTGAAAAACTCCCATTAACTCCACTGTTGTTAGGATTTCACCCTGTGAATCTATAATAGCCCTTCTTGATCCTAGTCCCACAGATACTTACACAATAGGTCCAAACATGTAAACTCATCCATGTATATAAATGTTTGCAGGAGTGGGGCCATTGTCAGTAAATTATTCTTAATATCCAGCCTAAATATTTTTCTGTCTTTTAATTACATCTGCTGATAATTTTTAGTATGATCTTTAACAATTCATTCCTTTCCTAATGTTTACTTCCAGAAAGATCAGGACATATATAAAGTCTGGGTATATATCTATTACTGAGATATTTTTCTATACTGCAAAGCCATAGAATTTTTTAACAGTTTTTTTGGGAGGGAAGGGGAATGGATAATTTTCTCATGTCCCTTTTTTTTAATCGCTTTGTAGCACAAACAAAAGGGAAGAGGTCAAGGATACAAAGTGAAAGTTAACTAGAACTATATTCCTTTCTTCCAATGAATTATATGGTATGTATGAAATATGCACTGACTATACCAGCTTTATCTCTAAAATCTGTGGAATAAAATTCAGGATGGTTTATGCCTCCTGCTCAGCACTGTAAATACTAGAGATAATGGACTTGGCAACAAAGAAACCAAATGGTCCCACAGTGATACATTGTATGTATACTCTGTCTGCTCACAGAAAACTATAGGTGTGGCAATAAGAAATGATGCTGCAAGAGTTAAATCATCACATTTTCTGACTTATTTCTTATCATTTATGAGATTGTTAAATGTCAAAAAGTGGATTTTTTTTTACTATCAGTATAAAACTGAACATACTGTGAGACATAAGGTAGCAGGTGTCTTGGCGCTAAACTATCAAGTCTGTGGGCATTCTGTTATAACAGGTGCTCCAAAAATTTGAACAGATTTTAACAAGAGCTATATGGGCTTTTTAATTAGCCTGGTTACTCAGCAGGAGTAAAAAGTACTAGGTATATGTTTAAAACATCATACTGTCTTGCAAACAAATGCTTCACATACCCATAGTCATTCTTTGTGCTTGTTAACTTAAGATTCCTTTCTTTCTCACATTAGGATTTGATTCTCATATTCATCCCTTGATGATAATATGTCCTGTTGAAAAGAACAGTCTAACTGAAAGAATGGTGAATAGTAGAGATTCTTCCTAGTTGTCTGTGAGTTTTAAAAACTCAGATTTACCTGATTTTACCTGGTAATTGTACTCTGCTTTAAAGAGCTAAAGGATTGTATAAGACAGAAAAAAATTGCTTTGATTCTGTCTCATACTGAACAGCAAGGTGCCACTTGTTTTCATTTCCAATTGTGTTTAATTCATTGGCTTGAAACACATCATAAGAATTATTTTTAAAAGGAAAATATATTGATTTGTAAAAGATTTTTGGCTAAAATCAAAACACCTAATTATTCCTTTAGAAATAAAGCCTCAATATACAGAATCTTAAACATTGTATGATATGCAGTACCTGACAAGGTAGCTCATGCTGTTTCAAATTGGCTTGTACACAATGAGGTAAAAAAAAAATCATCCCCCTAAAGAACAAGCTACATTCCATAGAATAAAAGTATAGAAGGGATAATATATCTGAGAAGCTTCTAATTGAATTGTTCTATAGCAGAAGTCAAGATTTGAATTTATAGTCTGTTTTTCTAGTCAAATAAAAAATGAATTATTCAATGACTGTAATGCAGGTATCTATCCCCAGATTTTGCTCTCATATTTACCAGGATTTATCTGTATATGACTAGATACATTTGATCTGTAATGCTATTTTATATAAAGTTTAATTTGACATAGTTTAATTAAGGGATCCAAGTTCCAAAGGGATAGCTGTGTTAGTCTAGTTCAGCAAAACAAACAAGGAGTCCTGTGACACTTCGCTTTAACCTCATACATGAAAAACAAATGGTTGAAATTTTAATGTGGTTTTCACATCCTAGGTTTTTCTTGTCAGAGTACCTTAAATCCCTTGGGCCAATCATTCTTTGTACATAAACATTTAAAAACCCTGTTCAATTACAAAATTGTTTAAAGCGATTGATTTATTTATTTTGGAGGAAAAAATTAACATGTTTTACAGTCTTTTTTCCTTTCTGTTATTTATTTACTAAACACCAGCAAACACCATGCAAAAATAGTTTCATGAGCCTCTATCTCCATAACTTAAAATAATGCTACTTAGCACTTAGTGTTTTTTAATCTATGTATCACAAAGCTCTTTACAAAGTTATGTAAGCTATATTCTCTTCACTTTCTATTAAAGATGGGGAATTGAGATACAGAAAAATAAATGCCTTGACCAAGGTAATGCTGTAAGTCAATGGCAGAACTGGGAACAGACATATGGACTATGAAATGACATACACGGATAAGAAGAATCATAGTGGGAAACACAGCGGTGGTGTTATCTTATGATGATTATATTTTTCTTATTTTTCTTCTTAAGTAATAATGCGATACTCACTCTCTGAGGACTTCCAAGTCTTGGAGAACAGTGAGCAGAGAGTGTACTACAGAGGCGCAGGCTTCATGGATCATCATCATCACAGCTATATTATATATCGATAATTTCCTCCAAAATGGCATTTATGTGATTGACAATTTAGCAATCTGAAAGCTGTAAGTATTACTGCTGCAGGAGCATAGTTTGCACTAATAAGCTCAGGGTCAGTTGTCCATTTGTAATGAGAAAGATTTTGCCTAATTCCAATCCATTATAATTTCAGGCAAGATTCTAAGTGAAATTTCTGGCCCCACTGAAGTCAGTAGCAAAACTTCTGTTTCACTCACTGAATTTATGGTCTCTAACTCCCTTGGGCAATAAAGCAGCTGCTTCGGAAATATTGCCAGGATTGTCCTTTTATTTAACTATAATGAATAATAATAATAATAATAATAATAAATAAATATAATATCTTACTTGTATATGCCAACTTCACAGTAAAGGGTAGCGAGGCTTTATGCAAACTATGGACAAAACTCTGCCTGATGATCTGTATCTTGAATCTCTTCCCCCCAAATGGGGAGAGAGTGAGTTGGGGAGAGTTTGTTATGGCTGATGGGATATCAGTCTTATTTCCTTCTATTAAGCAGTATCTTTTAAATGTTTATACTGCATCAAGTACATTTGATGGGCCCTTCCACAAAAACAAATCTAAAAATAAATGTATGCATGAATCACACCAGTCACCACTGATGGGCAATGAACTATCTCTGGGAGGGGAGAGGTCAGCAACATAGCCCAGTTTCAGACGATTCTGTGTGAAATATACAGTAAATAGGAGGTATTCTAATAACAAGAAGGTAGGAATCACTATTGCAATATTAGAAGATACTGAGTCGCAAGGGTTATGACTAAGGGGAGTGGGTTGTCACAGTCAGAGACCAGATATTTTTGTCATTGTTTATGACAGCAAACCTTATACAATTGCAGCAACCTACTGTTCAGACAGGTAAGGCTAGTAAATTAACGTACAATACCAGCAAGAGCCTCTCTCTTCAGATTTGGGTCTATAAACAAAAAGCATCTGTGTCGAAAGTTAACACCGCTATAGGTGATAATTCCCACAGATGTGATATTTCACTTGCAAATGTGAAGGCTCCAAATGGATCTCACCATGTTGGAAACTGCTGCCCATGCTGGGATGCTCCACATGAGTAACATGGCACAAGCCCCATTTTCTGGGAGTGGGGAGCTAATCTTGTTTGCATAAAAGAACATCAGAAATAAAAAGGATGATTTTATTAGACATTGCAACACTACCATGTAAGTGTCAGAATGAACAGATTGAAATAAATATAAGGATTCATTTATACTAATGAAACCTTTAAAGCCAGGATTAGGGATTTCGAATACATGGCAAGATTTCAAAGGACCATCACCTTGATTTGATTATGCAAACAGAATTTGTGTGTACCATTCAGGTATGAAGTGATTTAGCTAACTTCTCTGTATGAACAAATCCTGTGAGTGAATGAAAATTCTGTTATTTCAACCCCTAAACTGATTGTGCCTGTGAAACTGCATATGCAGATTTAGGCTCTGATCCTGCAAATACTTCCCTACCCCATACAAAATGTAAAAAGCATGTGCATAGTTGCATTGTGATCAATAAGACTAGTTATATGTCTAAAATTTAGCATATGTATCTGTTTGTAGGCTCAGTCTTTTAGGCCATCTTTGGATATTTGATTTAAAAGAAGCTGGATAGGAAAGAATGTGCCACTTTCAAAACAGAGTTAATTCTACAGCCCTGGAAGAAACCTTGACTGATGTGCTTAATTTTCATCAATGTTTCATTTCCTATTGAACATCTCTATTGTACTTACTGCTTACCACCAGCTATTTCAAGACACTCATTACATGGTGCCCAACTTTTAAAAATTAAGCCTTAAAACAATTTTTAAAGAAGATGTTTCAATTAATAGTGGAGGGAAATGAAATGGAAAACTAGGAGTTTAAGCACTAATTACAGTTTGTTTATTTTTACGTTTGTTTGGCAGTTCTGTCTTTCACTGTACGGTGTCTAAGGTCACTCAAGAGTCAACTGATTTTGGCGTCGGTTTACACAGATGATTATAATTAGATGGAGTAAAGAGAAGAGGTTGATGTTTTCTCTTTCTCCCTCATTAAGGGTAGTTGGCTGAGCTAGTTTTATTGCTATCTTAAAGGCAGTAAAAAAGGTCATGTGACTGTTTCCCACATGAATTGCTTTACAAAATGCAAAGTCCGGTTGGGTTTTTGTTTTTTGGTTTTTTTTATGGACAGTTCCATCCCTAGGACATATAAACTGTTCTTATTAAAATTAAAAATGTGGGATTTATTATTATTATTGGCTAGGGTTACCAGATACCAAAGCATGGAAAGGAGGACAGGGAAGTACGAAAAGGAAATTGCTTGATAATTAACAAGGCTGGTAGGTAGAGGGAACCAGCGTACCGCGTAGGTTCAATACGTCTTGTCACCGATTGGTCAATGTGGAATACCATAAAATTTATAATAGCTTCATATAAAAAATGAAATTTTAATCATAAGTAAAAAGCCGGACAAAATCATGTATTTTTTAAATGCCTGCCAGACGGAGGATATGAAGGTAAAAAGGAGGACATGTCCTCCTTTTGCTGGACATCTGGTAATCCTATTATTGGCGATCAAAGTGGGCCATTTATTTAGTTGATTCATGCAGCCCTTGAACTGTGAGGATTAAGATAAAATAGGTGCCTGCTCAAACTATTGTGTTTAATTTTGCAGCTACCTGGACCACAATGTTTGGAAAAAAAATGTAAAAATCTTTTTTTCACACTTATCTTTACTCAATAGTCATTGCCCCAAACTAATACCACTTATCTGAACGTCCCCACATCAGACCTTTGGAACTACAGTCCGAACCATTCCAGTTTGGTTCAATTTTGCAAAATGAAAACACAGACCACATGACTGTGTGAAACTGAAACTGTCTGAAGTTTTGTGTTTAGCTGACAAGAATGAAAGTGTCTGTCTAATGATTCATTACAGCATTTAGCTAAAGGCAGATATCTCAAAGAAAAAGCAGTTAAGTTGGGCCTCAGTGTGACTAGCGAAGAAACTTAAAATATCACTTCACCTATTTGTCTCTATCCTATCTCTATAAGAAGCTAACCCTGTTTTGTAAGTATGTTTGTAATACATTTAGTGATCATTTTATAAAGACAGCAGTGGCTTGCTTCCTTATAAGTGTATCAGTGATTCTGTGTTCACATTAAATAAGAAATGAAGATGCATGTTTATCCTTTAGGGTGTTTGGTTATGTCACATACCTAGAGTTTTACAAACTTACGTTGGGAACTGTACTGGAATAGTAAACACACTTATTTAATAACATATGCTATTCCTGTTGGAAAAGAAAAGCAGTCTTTCTAGTTATACAACATGAGATTAATACAAACTGACACGTGGGCCTTCAGAGGGAAGTAACAAAACAAAAAAACAAGAGAACCTATAAATGACATACAAAAGAAGAGACATTTCATCAGATTTCATGCAACTGTAATGAAAGATGCTTCAGCATCAGAACTCAAGCATTCCATGCACGTAAACATTCATCATTCTTACATGAATACATAAGGGAGAAAAGATTACCACTTTTAATTATTGTCTTCAATTATATGGTCAGTGACATATATATTCTCTGATGTGAAATAATTTCTTTCTTTATCCATATCAGTAGCAGCAAGAGTTTTTGAAAAGCCACGTTTATAAAAGTTACACAGAATAGTAAAATTTACAGTAAATCTACCTGCAACCAAAATTTGATTATTCAAGTATCTTCCAGCAGACTCTGCTTGTAATATGTTATCCACTATTTATTAGATACATTGCCTTTCTTCAACACATAGAAGACAATGGAAAAATCTGAAGACGGTAAATAACAAACTATGTGGAAAAATAAAAGGCATATTTTCTTTATAATTTTATTTCATCTGAAGAAAGGAGATATAAGAACAAAAAGGTAACATTACCTAGTCAAAGTGGCAGATGAAGCCAACCTTGTGTACCTATTTATTTTTCTATGGCTTTAGAAAAGAGATACTCCTTTATTATTATAAGTCAGCACCCACAGAAAGCAGCAATATTTTGGTCTGTTGGCGTTTAAAATTTTAGCAAAAACACATCAATGGACAACATGAACCTTTTAATCATCATCATGCTTAAGAATGGGGATAGTAACCTCCGAGTCTTGCAAAGTTCTCCAACTACTTTTAGGGATTCACAAAACTAGTTGGAGTTTTGGACTCCCTTTCCATTTAAACCATGTCCCCTATTACTAGGAAGATTCTTTTTAAAATATTCAAACATGTTACAAACTAAGGCCAAGTCTTCACTGAAAATATTGTGTCGATCCCCATGGATTGACGCAGCGGTATCGATTGAGTGGCCAGTGTAGACCCGCTCAATTGATCCCAGAAGCTCTCTCTTGTCAATGCAGTAACTCCACCCCACCAAGTGGAATAACACTGCATCTCCTGTCAACGCAGCATTACTCCACTTGGAGGGGTGGAGTTACTGTGTCGATGGAGGAGCATTGCCAATCGACACGGATGAGTGAAAATCTGGAGGTAAGTCAAAGTAACTAAGTTGACAGGAGATACGCATTCTGTGGCATGCAGATTGTGTATCTCACATCAACTTAGATCCGTAGTGTAGACTAGGCCTAAAAGAAGGCCATTGTATCTTGAGTCCAAAAGAAAACCAAAAAGCCTGGCTGATATATGTCAATGCCCTGCACAGAATATTTCAGGGGTGGCCAAAGCTGCCTTCCCCACTGGGCAGACTACTCAAGCCCCATCCTCCTGCTGCAGGACAGATCTCTGTGTTCCCCGTCCTAGTCTGGTAGACAGAGAAGGGAGGAGGTATAGGAAGCTCTGTGAGCCACTGTAACTGTAAAAGAGCCTCATGTGACTCATGAGCCACAGTTTGGTCACCCCCAGTATATTTATTTGGCTTTCTCCATTAGATTTTTCCTTTCTTCTTTCTCTGTTCCTCTTTATTCCACAGCAAAACACAAACCGTATCACATTTGATAAATGTTGGAGTAAGTTTGAGATTAGACAAAATGGATTTACCCCTTCCAGTTTAAAATACATGTAAGTAACCTGGACTTTTAGATCTTCCTTTCCCCCTTTTAATGAAAATTAATATTACTACTGCACTAGCCAGTGCCTTACTATCTACTCTACCACCATCTAACAATATTTAGAATTTGCAGTGTTCCGTTCTGGAGATGGCAGAAACTATGCTGCACTGTGGGGAACACAGCATATTAAAAAAAACAGTGCTCAGTTCTGAAGCCATGCAATTTTTAAGTACCTGTAATGGGGTATATATGGCTCTGAAAGGGTTAATGTGGTCCTGCTAGACCAGTTAACCCCAGCTAACTGCACCCAGAGGGTGGTTCAGGCTTAATTCAAGATGAAGCCCAGGTGAAGATTAAGTTGGATGGTGACCATAAAGAAGCACATATTAGAAAGAGGCTGTAAGGAGAAACTCTGTAATCACTCTCTGGGATTCAAGAGATGAGTAGGGTCTAGGAGGAAGCCCAGCAGGAAGAGTTAGCCCTTTGATCCTCTCCTGGGTAGAGAAGAATGGCAGAAGATCAGGAGAGGTACAGAGCAACCACTGGAGGTGAGGAGCAGGCTCTGGTGGTGAGGAATTTGATAATAGGGGAGGATCTGGACTTGGAGGGAGAAAGCCACAGCTAAGAAATTGTGTTAGAGGAACTCAGAGGAATGGAAGATTAAGCCCATGGGGGGCATAAAGTGGGTTAAATTTTACTTTTTGTTTGAGGCTTTGGGAGAAAGCCTTGAGACTCCCAGCCCTGAAAGAAGGACAAACTTAAGGGCTATGTCTACACTAGAAAAAGTTAGGTCAACTTTGTTAAGTCAACTTAATAATGTCGACTTTAAGTCGACTTAAAGTCGACCTTATTAAGTCGACTTAACAAAGTGGTATCCATGGACGTGGACTTAGTCCACTTTATTAAGTCGACCTAACTGCCCTTAGGTTGAATTAACAAAGTGGACTTAAGCATCCACACGGTGCTTAGGTTGACCTAAAGAAGGGTTAGGTTGACCTAAAGAGGCTTAAGTCGACCTAATGGGTAGTTCTTATTAAGTCAACTTAAGCTTTCATTAAGTTGACTTAAGGAATTGCTTAAGTCGACTTAATGAAAGCCTGGTGTGGATGGCTAAGTTAGGTCGACTTAAGCCTCCTTAAGTCGACTTAACTTGCCAGTGTAGATATGGCCACGGAGAATGTGGAAGAGGCCTGCTGACAGATTATGGCAGGAAGAAATATAGAGAGGCAGCAACAAGTAGTCTGAAGGAACAGAGCTGGCTGCTTGCTAGAGAGACGAGAACTTGCAAAATCGCCAGGGTGTGTTCCAATGATGATTCGACTCTTCCATGATTTTTCGCCTTCCTCTGTAGCATTGAGAATGGCTCACTTGCTGGTGGATTTTCTGTATCTTAAAAGTCTTTAAATCATGATTTGAGGACCTTAATAACTCAGTCATGGTTAGAGGCTTATTGCACGAGTGAGTGGGTGAGGTTTTATGACCTGCATTGTGCAGGAGGTCAGACTAGATGATCATATTGGTCCCTTCTGACTTTAGGGTCTATGAGTCACAGTGCCTAGTGAAAATCAGTAGTGGTATCAGGACCTAAGTCACCTAGATGTATTTAAAAATTTTATTTGAAATCCATGTTCTGACAAAAGTCTTTTGAAAGTACTAGACCGGGGTAGGCAACCCCCGGCACGTGTGCCAGCAGTGGCACACGAGCCCATTCAGACCAGCACTCGGCATCCTCTGTGGCGCCACAGAAATTGCCACTCTTGCCACCAAAAGACACTCCAAGTGGCTTCTTTCTGGGGCAGCTGCATTGCAGAGGTCCCTGCCATGTCCATGCCCCAGGCATACCATGTAAAGAAGCCATCCAGAGCGGCTCCTCTCTGTGGTGTCCCGCTGCCAAAAGGAGTCACTCCAGGCAACTTCTTTCCATAGCATGCCTGGAGATAGGGGTCCTCAGGCACACTGTTCTTTCCACGTGTGGGCCGTCGGCACCAGCTGAGGGTTGAGGAGGAGGGGCCGGCACAGAGGTTGGGAAAGGTTGCCAACCCCTGTAGTAGACCATCAGTACAGAACATATCATCCCAAAAAACTGCTGTGTCTTGCAGACTATTTTATCAAATGGATTCTTAACTGTAATTTTGGACTTGATTTAAATGGAAAAAAAATGCATAATCTCACTATAAATGTTAGTCAGGTTTAGCATGCTAATTATCTATTTTCTATAGCCACTATTCTTTCTAGAGAAGGGAACGTAGTATTGTGGTGAGGGTTGTTTTGTATTTTGCCCTCTTACTCCCATTTCAGTAGTACTTGTACTAGGAGAATCACAACATTTACCTTGGGCCTCATTAATTATGTATATTTCACTACTGGCATATTTTTTATCTCATCTCTGTAGCATAACTGTAGCATACCTTATATTGTACCACTAAAAATGAATACCTTTTTTCTGGGGATCATTGTCCTTCACCGAACACTAAATGCCAGCTGATACATAAGTGAGGATTACTACTCTTTCAAAAAGGATAGAGTCATTGGCTTTGCTGAAAGCTAATAAAAAAACCTTGCACCTTGGATGAATCAGCAGCAAACTCCCTCTTTTTCTAGCCTACAGCTTGTCTCTTTCATCTCAATATTTGAAAACAAGAAACATTAAGACTCCAGACCTGCAAAAATATAGGTATGTTTAAAATTAAGCACATGCATAAATCTTTGCAAGACTGAGATTCAAATTATTCAGTCCATATTTCTAGCAACTCAAAATTATTCTATATAATTACTTTTCTAGTTTTGAGAAGTTGTAATCAGTTTGTCTTGAATGTTTTCATTTGCTGTGTACAGCACTATGGCTTGTTTGGGATTGTTTCTGTGTAGGTGGTTGAATTCTGGCCACCACAGCGGGAGGAAGGTTGGTTTTATGGTTAAGGTATTAAAGTGGGATGCAGATCTTGGATTTAATTCCTGATTGTGCCACCTTGGACAAGTCGCTTAATCTGTGTCTCAGTTTCCTTTCTGTAAAATGGAGGTCATGATACAATATAACAAGGACATAGTGAAGATAAACCCTTAAATATATTGGACGTTTTAAGATGTAGACCATAGGTTCCTAAACAGAGAGAGAACTCTTGGATTAAGAGGCTTCTCTACACTATGGTAATTCTAACGACAAATTATAGGACATGCTGGTAGCAAAGGATAGGTATATGCTTTTAAGGTGAGTTGTAATTAGGAAGGATGGTACATCAACTCTCTAGGGTTAGTTCAGCATTTGGCAGCTGTAAGGGATCACCATAACTGTAGATCATAAAACACTTGTTCAAGTATGTCTGCTGGACTACACCTGCATATCCTGCAATACAAAACTTCTGTTAGCAAGTAAAGTGGGTTCAGACCCAGTATTTTCCTTTGTTTCCTGCATATTAGCCACACAGTAATTACCAATACCTTTGGGGTAACTACATGTGCATAATCTACTCCTTTAACCCGCACCCATTTCCATAATCCCACTGCACTAGAGTGGCTAATGAATAGCCCCATCACGGCTTCTGAAAAATAATGCAGCTCGGTTAAGGCGTCTTCATTGCATTGTATAGTAAGTACTGAATCTAGTAAAAAGATAAATCTCAGTGAAGCATCAAAACATTGATGCTAGAGCCAGTTGGCTGCCTTGCTTAGTGTGACCAAATGCCAGTACAACCAAAATTCTCTCTAACTATGAAGACCTCATGCTGAATTAGAAGCTGTTGCCGAGATAAAGGAAACTACTGTTTGCAAGAATTGTCGTCTTTTCTTCCTTGGATTCTCCAGCAGAGAAGATAGTTTAGACGACAAGGAACGTCTGTCTCCTCCATTTCTGATAAATTAGGAATTTTCATACCTTGAAGCTGATGGAATCAAAGCATTGAAGACAACTTTGCAATTGTGCAGCAGTGGCCCCAAGAAAGGTGCTGACATAACAGAAAACAATGAAGGCACTTCCTGTTGCAGAAAGGAATCTGAAATTACTCTGTATTTGATCAGCTCTATGTTTGAAGGTGCTGGCTCTGCAGAAAATGGTTGATGATGCTGTCATTTCTAAACCTTGATGGATAACCCCGCAATAATACTTACAAAGCAAGCATTTCTGGACACAATCCTTAATGTCTTCACTGCATACATACAGTAGGTGTGTGAAGGTCTTAGTCTATGGGAAGATTCCTGTTTATAGAACAGGACTCAGTTATTAGACTTGGACAACAAAAATAAACAGTTTTAATGTCAGCTGTGTAAATTGCAGCAAAACCTCACATTGCATATCTTTGACTATAGTAGCAATGTAAATAAAGCTGTACTTTTCTTGACAATAAATTTCTCTTGGTACTTTTCTTCTGTTGCACTCTCAACATTATCATAAAACATAGTGCCATATATATAAATTACTCCCAAGAGTCTAACAAGCAGGATTCACACATTTAAATGGATTTAAAAAAAGCTGAACAGTTTCCAAACTCTTCTATCCAAGCATCACTTAAGAAACTGTTTGTTCAGTTCAGTTTAATCTCTGCAGCTGCCAAACCACTTCAGTTCTGCCAGCTCTGATCTTTGATTGCAAAATAAAGGGTGGTCACTTAACAGTATATGCAGGAAATCTTACTATTTTGTGAAAAGTATGACAATTAAGAAGTCTTTTCAGTGGTAAATTGCTAGATTACCCTGTTAAGTCTATTTAAGCAAAAATGAAATGGATTTTTTTTTTCAGTTCTCCCTTCCTGCTGTAAAATTAGTGAACATGGTATGCAGGGTTTGCATTCTCTAAAACTGATGCACTTTGCTGCAGCTTACATTCATAAATATTTCTGTAGTATAATTAGACTGTCAAAACAAATCTGTTTTCCGTGTCTGTATATGTCAGGGTGTCTTTACTGCTGCTTGTCCATCTCGAATGAAAACAAAAGGAGTTTTATTTTGCACAAACTAGCAAAGCTCATCTCAGTTTTATGAGAGTTACCAAAAAACCCCAGTAGGTGCAATAATAAAGTAAATAGCCACTTAACATATGAAAAGAGTTCCTGCTTAAGTGTATTAACCATTCAGAACCTCCATGGAGGTCTAGCCCAGGGGTTCTCAACCCTTTTAGCATTGCAACCCTGTTGGCAGCCTTTCCAAACGTGCATGACATGCAAACCAAGACTTCCCCTGCCACCGAGGCTCCCCTCTCGCTGGCGTTTTTGGTGGCAGCTCAAAATGGAGTAGACCCAGCCAATGGAAAAAAGCTACTGCTGCTGCAGGTTGGGTACTTTCACCTGGGCAATTTTGCTGGTGGCTCTTGTAGAGGCTGCCCCCACTGCACCAAAAAACTGCCATCGCCGGTAATTTCAGCAACAGTGCGGAACCCCCTGCCTGGACACCTTCTGCAACTGACCCCACAGCTGAGAGAAGCCCCATGCCATTGGAAGAAAACCCCGCGAGGGTTAGTTTCAGTGGTGGGGGTGAGCCTTTCAGTGGCAGGCTTGACTCAGCCACTGTGCTGTGACACACTTTCGGGTTGTGACAGTGGTTGAGATTGCTGCCTGTGTCTATGCTGCATCCTAGACATTCTGGCGTTAGAGATCTTCTAAGTCTAAGAGGTTAATATAAGAACCTACTTTACACAAATATTTGCAGAATTTTGTTAAGATTCTACTCTGCATAAACTCATTGTTCACTTACACACCAGTGAGTCAGATACCTAATGTACAATGTAAAACAATGTAAGAATAAACATCTCACATGAAGTTTTTCCTCAATATTTTTCCCTCCCAAAAGTCAGAGAAGGAAATGTTAAGCTTATTGTTGGCCAGCTCTTCTAGTTCCCAAAGATTTTTCTTTTTTAAGGGAGGGGATTAATCCTCTTAACTGAAGAAGTTAAGGAGGTACTAGTAATAAATAAAAGAAGAAACATTATATAATAGGGCCTGAGTTAGTTATCTGTAGAAATATTTGAGCACCTCTGCTAATCTAAAAGTTGTTTGGCAAAGATCACTATGGCTATGTCTACACTAGAAAAGTTAAGTCGACTTTATTAAGTCAACTCAATAAGTTGTTAATAACTTAAAGTCGACCTTATTAAGATGACTTAACAAAAGTCGATTTAACTTTTCTAGTGTAGACATAGCCCCTTTTCAACCTTATTAAGTCGACTTAACACTTAATAAGGTCAATTTAGGAGCTAATCCCTGTCCACACTGGTTTAAGTTGACCTAATAAGGTGTTGTTATAATAATGAGGTGTTAAGTCGACTTAACTGTTCCTTAAGTCAAGTTAAGGAAATGCTTAAGTCAACTTAAGGAAAGCCCAGTATTGATGTGGAGTAGTTTAGGTCGACGTAAGCCTTCTTAAGTCGACCTAACTTGTAAGTGTAGATGCACTCAATGTGCTTGTTTTTACCATCCACTGAGTCCACATGGGACTTTTATCAGTGACTTCAGAAGTATTCTGTTATAGATATGAATACATGTCCAGTAGGATTCTGATTTTTTGTGCAACTGGAATCTTATATTGTTCAAGTTGCTATTAACTTTGGGCCAGATTCTGTTGCTTTTTCACATGTTGAGAAGCACCATGTGCAAGCAGTCCTGTTAATTTCAGAAAAATTGCTTGCTGGGTAAGGAACTACCCAATGATGCTGGTTTGCTTCTTCATTGCTTTGCACCTTGTGTGGTCATTTACATTAGTGCAAAAAGAGTAAAAACTGAGGCTAAAACTACCAAATCAGAATGGCAGTATTTTATACCCACCCTTAACTTCTATAAAAGACAACACAAAATGCAAACAATGGAGACCTGGGTCCAATGTGTATAATGAAGGTGAATCTGGTCATCATTCAGTTCTTTTTCTATTTAGAAATGTAATTTAAAAAAAATATCAACCTCCATAGTTATTATTTAATATCAGCATTAACTAATTCTGACACACTTCACTTCAACTATATCATATCACATGAGCACTAAGGGCTCTGGGCCAAATTTTATCCTCACAGACACGCATGGAACTCCCTTGATGTAATGGTCATTGTATATTTGTATCCATGAGCCCATGTGCTATTAGATTATGAACCAAAGAGAAATATTCTTTGCAGCATGGCTATGTCCCAAATGCCACTGCAGCTAATATTACCATGTCAGTGGCATGATTAGTTTATCGTTATTGATAAAGCACTATATTTAAGGGGATAATATATTGATAAAATACAACTCTAAAATGCACCAAATTTCCACATTATCTTTAATGCTAAAAATATATGCCGTGGGTGTGGAGTGATAGGGGCCATACCCCGCCCCCACAAACAGTTTCTTTATCACCCCATCTGCCACCCCAAATGTTAAGTCTCAGGAACACCACTGCTTTGCAGTATGCTTTATTATTCAAGTCTTGGTAGAAGGAGAGCCACACAGAAGTTGCCAAATTCAGGGCTAGAGAAACAAAGGTCAAGCCTAGATCCAGGGTAAGCAGGGCAGCCCCACTGAGGCCAGGGCAGTTGTATATGCTTCCATTGGGTCTGAATTTGCTCTCACCAGCATAAGATAAAAGCAAAAAATGCTAAATAGCTTGAATGTTGCAAATATGGAACAGAGAAGATGTGAGCACATTTATCAAAGAATTAATAAAGAGGCTAAAGGTATTTATGTAGGCAGGAACATATGGAAGAAGGAGAAGGCAGACTTGCTGAAGAAATTATTTGGTTTCATTAAAAAAAGGGATGGGAATGGAAAATAAAGTTTAGAATGTTCTTATGAAGTTATTCAGTAGTTACAATAGGAAATAGGTACTTGGGGCCTCAATGGAATGATCACTATCGGTTTGGTTCAGGCAGTTGAAATGCAGCCAGATAAATGTCAAATGTTGATAGGTACTAATAGTTGGATAAGGGACAAAGAGTTTGATTTAAAACACTTAGGGTATGTCTTCACTGGAGGCTTTGTTAAGTCAACTTAGAGAGTCCACACTGAAAAATTTAGTCGAATGCAAGCATCCACACTGGCAGGTGCTAAGTCAACGGAGGAGTGGGACATTGTGGGTAGCTGTCCCACATTGCATCAGTGCCTAGAGGCCAATTAGGTCGACTTAAGGGCACTCCCCATCTACACTGGCTTAAGTCGACTTAATAGGGTTGACTTAAGCGTTAAGTCGACTGTAAGAGGTGGTGTTATTAAGCTGACTTAAGGAAGTGCTTAAATTGACTTAATAAGTGCCCAATGTGGACACAGCGGTCTGTAGGTCGACTTAACCGTCCTTAAGTCAACCGAAGGCTCCAGTGCAGATGTACCCTTATTTGTTGTTACCAAAAATATTTTCATTGTTGTCACCACTGTTTGAACTCTAGTGGTGGCTTCTAATATTTTAGTTTCTTTGCCATCTAATCCTGTTCAGAGCATGTCTAGTAGTTAAAAGTACTGTTGTCCCTTTTAGCCTAAGCAGTTTGGAGGCCTTTCTGAGAGAAGGAAAAGCTGACGATAGTCAAGTATTTCAGAGATACAATGCTCTTTATTTCAGTGTATACAAACAATATGGGGAAAGAAACTATCTCCTAATTCCAAAACTGCTTTTGGACAGCACTCTGTCCAAAAGAAGCTCTCTCTTTGTCAGTTTGTTCTCCAAACTATGGCACCAGTGCCTCTTTCTCCTGACTTTTTTTGGCTGATTTCTGTCTGGCTGGGTTACAGCTGTGTATCAATGTCCCAAACCCTGCTTTGGCAATCAGTTCCAGAGGCAACCCTTTTTGTTCTATCTGAGTTAGTTCTTGTTCAGACCTTCTATTTGGCTAGTAATTTGGCAAATGCCTTCTGTTGTTTCAGCTATATTACTTCATAAAGGAGCTCTGTTGCTTCTTCCATTCAGCCCAAACCATGGGTGGCTGGCATACCCATCAAGATCAGTGAAATCTGTGATTGTCCATAGATCAAAGTCATGCTTTCTGGCAGCTATCAATACACTCCAGCGTAACAATACCGTTCCATGTAGCAGAAATCTGACATTGTACCTTTTAACACAGGATTGCTTCACATTAAATACTAGTTTAATCTGACTTTGCTAGCCAGGGTGAACAGGACCACATTGGTTTAAAACCAGAAAAAGACCTGACATAAACCACTGGTTTATGGGACCGCTGTCAACATAGATTTGGCCCAAAATTTTGGTTTTGCAAAATCAAACTCTTCCAAAGTCTGAAACCAACAGAAAAGTTGAACAGTTACCATAAAGAGTAAAACGTAAATGTGGAAGTTAAAACCCCCTCAAGTTTTAATAATACAAGACAGTGTTAGTAAGATTGGTAAGAAAAGGTGTTTATTTACAATGCAGCTGATTGTACACAGTTTACAGATTACAACATAAAAGTGGACTTAAACTGGACCAGAAACCACCAGTGGAGAATTCACCCTGTGCAGGAAACTTCACCACTGGTGGGAAGCTGGAGGAACTGGTCCCTGTACAAACTGCCCCTCAAGCCCCCACTGTAAGGGAAGGAAGAGGTATATTTTGGTATGCCATGGGAGCTCTGCATTCTCCAAAGATGTAAGATTTCTGACCAGCAGGTCTAACTTACACCAAGGTTGTACAGTGCAGAATCATGGGGGCACGAATGACTTTCTGATGGTCCCCCCCCCATCACTGCATGCAAACAGAGCACAGGTAGGGTGGAGAATCCTGCCCATTGACTTCAGAGTATGTGGAGAAAGATACTCTGGCTGATGATGAATTGAATTAGACTGTGGCTCGCTATCATGAAACTGACTAACCAATTAATATAAATAAAGCTACAGGGCCCTTAATAGTCCTTGGAACCACAGATTCAAATTCTAGCGTAACTGGCTCAGCCCTTCATCCTTCCAAAAGCAGAAAACAGAGTTCCATGTATTGTACTGTTTAGTGGTCCTTTTGAAGTGCTTCCAAAGACTGATTTCCTTTAGGTCTGTGCAGCTAATAGAGACCCCATGGCACTTTTCTCAAAAAAACCCTCTGTTCTTGCCCACTGGTAGAAAGTGTCCTACAAATGTTGTTGGCTGCCACACTCTACTCCAGTGGTATCTCTGTGGTGTGATAGGTATAGTAGGTTGTGTACAAAGCATTTGGGATGAAAAATACTATAAAACAAAAGATACTATATTGTGTACATGCACTTGAATAGGAGAGAAATAGATGCATATCCTGCAGGCAAATGATTAATATAATCAACCTATGTGGATAAAGGTTCTTGATGAATAGAAGAGAGGAAAGGACAATGGTGCCAACTAAACAGGACTCAATGAATCAATGGGGTTGCATAGGTAGTAAGCCAGTATTTTGGTTCTATAGAAGGGAAATTTGGCCACATGGAAGGGAAATCGGAGTTCTCGCAGTTTTGAAGCTAAAACAAGCATTAGCACATAATCTAAGAATCTGAGTTTAGCTCTACAGAAAGAGGTGTTAACAATACTGGACAATTTTATATGATTATTTTCATGTGTAGCAGAAATCTGTTTTTACAGAATAATATGTTCAGCACAGTCAGAACTATATTTGCTGAGAATGGGTAGGACCAAAGCCTCATTGGTTCTCTGGACTACTTAAGCTTGACATTCCCAACACAGTAGGGAAGGACTGGGACTCTCAAATTATCTTCTTTCTAATTGTCTTTTGGCTCAGTTTGGGAAATGTAAATAGGCCTGGGCTGCAAAAATTAGTTCAAGAAACCCTAACAAGACATCAAGTACTAGGCAGTATACAGCAGATGGTATAAGATTTTTTAAAAAGCAATCTTTATGAAGTTTACAATAGTCTAGTGAATAGGAAAATAGTTCCCTTTCCACCTGCTATCATGTTATGTATTGTCAGTTTTCTTTTCAGTGGCAATGAAACTGCTCCTGAAATCAACAGAAAGGAGGTAGAGACGCACTGCTGTTGGGAGTGTATTGCAAGTGAGAGCTGACAAAGATGTAACAATTACTACAAAGGAGGATCCCAGAGGGGTAGCTGTGTTAGTCTATTGTAGAAAAACAACAGAGTCCTGTGGCACTTTTAAAGACTAACAGATTTATTTATCGCATGAGCTTTCATGGGAGAAAATCCCACTTTGTCAAGACGCTTCAAAGCATCTGACGAAGTGGGATTTTCTCCCACGAAAGCTCATGCGATAAATAAATCTGTTAGTCTTTAAAAGTACAAAGGAGGATGGCTGTCTACTAAATTATAGCATATAGCATAATTTTAAAATTAAAGTCATACCATGAAATCTAGGACCTGCATATTTTTGACAAAAAACACAACTATTAAGTCCAGAGAGAGAATTAGTGGATTATAGAGGCTGTCCAGTTAATGTGTAGTAACATACTTAGCAACAGAGATCATTATCAGTATGCTTGTTGCTATGCAAATACAGGACACACAATACCTGCCCCAATGTGCCTACAATTGAGACAGATATTATAGTTCAGAAATACCATTTGTAGGATGAAAGTCTAAATTTGAGATAGGAAAGAACTAGGAAGGCGTGTTGCATATATAGCTGCACATTGTCTTAGGTAGAAGAGATTCGCTGCCTGCAGGAATGATGAAAGAAAGATAAATTACTATGGTCGGGCTGATACAAAGTAAAGCAGAAGATGTATGAAATTCCAGTCGTTACTATCAAAGAAATGGAAAAGAGAATTGGAATGTAATGATCTTGGTGAATATACACATAATTAACTATGTGTACCAGATATAGCCACTACTCTCTATGCCGACCTGATTGGGGTTCCTAGTAAATACTAGTATTTCATTAATCTCAATGAAAATTCAGGAAGCTGCTGCCAGAGTCCATTAACCTTCCAAAATCAGCCAACAACAAGCCACAGAGATACTGCCACTCTTTCTTAATGAAGTTGTTTTTAAATCTTATTCTAGTCTCAATCAGCTCATCTATCTCTAATAGCGTTCACTTATGGCAAAGTTTCTCTCTCTCTGCAGAAGACTTAGTGACATAGCTTCATACTTCCCTTTCCTTCTCAGCGCACTTAAAACACAGGTCTCTAGATGCTTATTTCAGGGTCTTGAATGACAGTTATGTAGAAGAACTACCTGTGGCTTTCTACCTTCTTGATGCATTATGGTAGTTCTTCTACATAACCTGGAAAGAGAGGAGTTAAGAGAAAGAAACTTATAAACACCCCAGAAACTGAGCATGGAGAACTTATAGAGATAGAAGGCTACTAGGAGTGAATTAGCAGCTAAACTACATACATAGAGGAGGAAGAGCTGCTCTGTGCCTTCAATCTGCTAGCAGCACCTAAAGTGCACTAGGGGATTGTCAAGTCGGCGCTCTGATTAGGCTAGTAATAATGGAATCCTTACCTGAAAGGACAACCATCTTCCCTTCTATTCAGATAACTCTCAATTATCTGATGTACTGCAGCTAGATCAGTTAACTGATTCCCCCACTGTGTACATGAGCTGGCCTCTGGGGACCAGCACTGGAAACAGGAATTTCATTTACAATAAGGGCTACCTGGGTGAGATTTCTGTAAATCAGCAGTGTGAAAGAGTGAGCCCTGGAGGATCATGGAGTAGGCCCCTCCACCCAGGGTGCTATGCTTGGCTAGAAATTAAACTAGCAGAGAAATTCCGCCTCTGGAAGGTGGGAATGCTGCTCCCAAAGAGGAACTCAGCCCTGCCCAAGTAGGGTCAGCTGGTTGGTGCAGGGGAAGGGCTGGCTGGAGGCCACATGGTGGGGGGGAGTGCATTGCTGCTAAATGCTGCTTGAACCCAGACCTGCTGGTTGCCTAGCAATAGCCAGCCTGGCAGAATGCTCCAAGCACAGCTGAAGAAGCGCTGAGCAGTTTATAAATTACAGGAACATTCTCCACTCTGAGTTCACGCCACAGCCAAGCATTAGTGACCACAGCAAGGGAAAGAAGTACCTTGTTTAAGGACTGAGGCTAAGGGCAGTTTGAACAATAGGTGAGTTAATGCCAGGTTACTGTGTTGTGTAAGTGGATGCTGAGTATGCTGTATGTTCTGTTCATGGGGGACCCTTAATGTTTCCAATTTGTCATTTTTTCTCTTCCCACTAGGTGGCAAATAGACATTTCTGTATTTCTCAATGTAGCATGTATTTGTAGGTAAATCTCTGAATAGAAGAACAGCCATAGATGGTCAGACTATTTGTCCATCTAGTCCACTGACAGTGACCGGTGCCCGTGTTTCAGAAGAAGTGAACAGAATAGGGCAATTATTAAGTGATCTGGCATCCACTCCTAGCTTCTGATAGTCAGAGATATAAGGACACTCAGAGCATGGGATTACATTTCTAACCACCTTGACTATTGGTGGACCTATTCCCCATGAAATTATCTCATTCTTTCTTTTTTGAACCCAGTTATACTTTTAGCCTTCACAACATCCCCTAGTAACAAGTTGACCGTGCCTTGGGTGTAGAAGTACTTCCTTTTGTTTGTCTTAAACACGCTGCCTAATAGTTTAATTTGGATGATCCCTAGTTCTTGTGTTATGTGAAGGGATAAATAATACTTCCTTATTCACTGTCTCCACACCATTCATGTTTTATAGACTTTTATCATATTTCCACTCAGTTGTCTCTTTTAAAAGCTGAACAGTCCCTGCCTTTTTATGCTCTCGTCATATTGAAGCTGTTCCTGACCCCTAATCATTTTTGTTGACTTCTCTGTTCTAATTCTAATGTATCCTTTTTGGGATGGAGGCAACCAGAACTGTGTCCATTCTACAAGGTGTGAGCATACAGTGGATTTAGGCAGTGGTATTATGGTATTTTCTGACTTATTATCCATCCCTTTTTAGTAGTTCCTAATATTATTACCTTTTTTTGACTGCCACTGCACATTGAGCAAATGTTTTTCAGAGAACTATACGTCATGACTCCAGGGGTGCGTCTACACTTACAAATTAAGTCGACTTAAGCTTGCTTAAATCGACTTAATTTAATCTGCGTCTACACTACATTTTCCTTATGTCGATTTAAGCAGCAGCTTAAGTCGACTTAAGGAAAATTAAAGTGAACTTTATAAAACCTCATTTAAAGTCGACTTTACTGGCTAAGTCGACTTTATTAAGTCAATTTAGCCGGTGTAGACGCAGATTAGCCCTAAGTCGACTTTAAGTCGATTTAAAGGGTTTCAGGGCTCCCCCACTGCCCTCGCTGCCAGGGTGGCTGGCACAGGCAGAGCCTGGCATGCCCCCCCACAGGGGGGCCCGCTCCTATGCTCTGCCAGTGTCCCTGTCCTGCTCAGCCCCCATTGTACCCTGGTAAAATTGGGCAAATGCTGAACCCCCTGGGTACTTGGCAAGGGGTTCCGCCCCTGCCACCGTGGAGCAGTCCCATGTCCACCTAGCCCCTAGAAGTCGACTTAGGCATCCAGTGTGGACGCTCTAAGTCAATTTGGCAGGGTCCCCTTAAGTCGACTTAATTTTTGAGTGTAGACATGCTAAATCGACTTAAATTAACAGACAGAGCCCAGGATCTCTCTCTTGAGTGGTAACAGCTAATTTAGACCCCATCAATTTGTACATATAGTTGGGATTATGTTTTCCAGTGTGCATTACTTTGCACTTATCAATGTTGAATTTCATCTGCCATTCTGTTGCTCACTCATCAAGATTTGTGAGATCCCTTTGTAACTCTTCTCAGTCTACTTTGGACTTAATGATCTATTCCTGAGTAATTTAGTATTCTCTGTAAATTTTACCACTTCCTCACAATTTACCCTTTTTTCCTGATTATTTATGAGTAGGTTGAACAGCATAGGCCACAGTATAGATCCCTTTGGTAGACTCTGCTGTTTACCTCTCTCCAATCTGAAAACTGATCATTTACTCCTACCCTTTATTTCCTTTGTTACTGATCCAGAAGAGAACTTTTCCTTTTATCCCATGACTCCTTACTTTGCTTATAAGCCTTTGCTCTGCTTCTCCAAAGATCACAGAAAAGAACCAAGAATCTTGGGTCTTATCAGAGGCAAGTGACATTCTCTACCCCAGGATGTTTTGGGTTAGAAATTGGGTATAGTTCAGAGGATGCCAGTGGTGTACTGGGGGTGGGGGGAGACAGGCCCCTAAGGTGTCAGGCTGCGGGACAGGGGTGCTGGGCTGGCCCTTCACAAGGCAAGGAGGCAGGAGACACAGGAGGCTCTGAGGGGTGCAGAGCCTCCTGAGCCCATCCTGCATCATGAAGAACCAACCTGGCACCCTCCACCAAGGCTGGGGTGTGTGTGCAGGGGTTAAAGTAAGGGAGAACGTACCGGAACACAGTTCTGGGGCCCACAAATTTGAGGGACCAGAGTTTCAGGGCCCCTAAAAATAGAAAAACCCAGTGGAACGCATGTTCCACCCTGCCCTGGCTGCTGGCAGGTCCTACACCCCACCGTTGTTAATCACAATACTTATTGTGTTATGCAGTGTTTGCTACTTTGTGACAATAATTGCTATAGACATAAATGCCATATAAAATTATAAATATTTTTATGGAGCTATAACCGATGTATGTGGTACTAAGAAGTGGTTGCAGATGCCTACCTAGGCTGGGGCCCGCACATGCATGAAGGGGGCCCAGACAATATGGGAAGGGGGCCCGGAGATTAGGAGGGTTCCGGGGCCCATCAAATTATACTTTAACCACTGTGTGTGCGAGGCCACCTTGTCTGAGCTGTGGGGGATGCCAGGCTGGGCCAGCCATTCAGGGGGGTCAGGGGAGTCAGGAGATGCTGAGGGGTGCCTCTTAGTGCCCCCCCCCCCCACTGCTGTTCATTGTGAAGGGTCAGCCCAGCCCCTCCCATCCAAGAAAGTGCAGCTGATAAGTTTGGGGTCGTGAGGTGCTCTGGGCTGGGCCAGCCTTTCTCAGGGCACAGGAGGCGCTGGGGCTGCCTGTCCTAGCCAGGGCTGGGTTGAAGGGCTGCTGCAGTGGGAGAGGTGGGTGCCACACACCAAGTAAGTTGAAAGGGGCATTTGCACCCCCCCACCAACCTCACGCCTTCCCCCAACAGGTACAGACTGCCCCATTTCCAGGGCAGCTGGGGGGTTCCGAGACCCTTCCTGCCCTGCACAGAGGGGGGTGAGGCCTGTGGGGGGGGCACAAATGTGGGCTTGGCCCCCAGGCACTGGATGCACTTGGTATGTAGGGTGCCTCCATCACATAGCAAAGAGTACCAGATGTTATGCAACCCCCACCTCCGTCTCTGGCTTAGTTTTCTTCTGGCATTCCTCCCTACCCACTTCAGCCAGTGACACTAGTGTTCATGTTCAATCTGTCAACTTCTTCCACTGTTTCCATGTCATCTTCCTTACTACCCTTTATGGCTCGAATGTAGTTTTCAAAGCTATTACCCTTTCTTCATCTGTATCATCCCTAAAGAATTACTCTTATATCATCATTTACGCCCCTCCTCTCCCCTGCCCCCCTCGGTGAATCTGCACAAAAATAGCAATAAAGCCATGAGTTTGAACCACTAAAATAAGTAAAAAGGGTTTCCAAAACAACACTTAAACCTTTGCAGGATCAAATCCCTGTATTATAAACTCATTGGGGTAGAGACACATTTGTATGGGCTATTAGCCATTTCTATGACACTCTCAGGATATAAAGCACAGATAGGTGTTAAACTTTATTATTATAGGAACCAACTTTTGGAGGTTTACCTACTCCAAACTATGGAATATTTGAAAATATATTTGAGGCCTATTGAATTGCATAGTATGTAACATAATGTAATCAATACAAGATGCTGCATATAAATAAACTGTTTAGATTCTCACATATTTTAAGATGAGAGAGGGCACCATTCCCAGCAGTACGCCTCCTCCCTTAGAATTCACACCTTTGGTGGTGTTGGTGGGGGGGAATGATTGCAAAGTATCAATTTAAGCCAATAACCGAAGCTTATGTTATTCATTTCCCGGTGGTATACATAGTGCTCTTTTCGTATACTATTAACCACTGACATATGTTTTTCATTTGACTATGTTACTTACATACACACACAATTCTTTTTAAAAAATATGTAAAATATAACAGCTGCTACAAAAAATATATTTTTAGATCACTGAAGTGCCTAACAAGCTGTAGTGCACAACAAAAAATGTATCTGATCTATATATCATGTTTATGACAAAAAATTAATGCAATTAATCATCTATTGGACTTTGCTTTAAAAGAGAATTAAATAACCTCTTTGTTGTGCTTAAATTGTCCAATGGGGAGTATATTCTCTGGCTATAATGCATGTTCTTGATCACTGAATACAGTATAGAAATGACACAGTGGACATGCTAACTTAAAAACAGCAGTCCAAAAGCAATTGTATAGCCATCAAATGTATCTTTGGAGCTGGGCTGTGCTTTGACTTTGGAACTTTTTGATAGTTAAAATATACCTGCTTCCTGTCAGTATAAATGAGAGAGATTAAAGGGCAAAACTAGTTTGCTTTGGATGTGAGCTTTTATCTTCATGAATGATTGCATACATCAAAAAACCTACTAATAATGCTTCCCAGCAGAGTGTGATGACCTCTAATCCAAAAAAATCTGTCATGAACAAATATTGGCAAGGGTGCGGCATTATAATCCCAGGCTGCAGGTGATTAAAGATAAGAAGACATGCAGGATTCACAGATAGCACTTCAGTGTAAATGGTAGTGGTGAGAGAGAGAGAGAGAGAGAGAGAGAGAGAGAGAGAGAGAGAGAGAGAGTATCCTTCTGGTGAAATTCTAAACTCTACAGATTACTAACGTCCTATGTGCTGGAGGCAGAAGTAGAATTAGTGTGGGTCCTCTACACTGTAGTGAATTTCACTCTTGGATAATACGCAGATGCAGGGTTTTTTGGTTTTTTGGTTTTTTTTTTCACTGCAGCTTTTTGGCTGCTGTTGTATGATGGAATGGAAAGCATCAACAGCAGCCAAGGCTGAATGTCTGTTCTGTCTCTCTTCTAGCTGATGGAGTCAGGAGAGGTAAAATGTGCTCTTAAAATCAGTTATGTGGTGTTTCAAGGGAAGGATTAAAAAAAGAAGATTTTCAGCTTCCTCCTGACTGAGGCCCCAATCTTACAATGCCCTCTGTACAGGACACCCCAGCTCACAGATTCAGAAAGTCCCAGTGACTTCAAGTAGAGCTAAATGCTGGGTCAGGGGCTAAGAATGGAGCAGTGCTTTAAGAATAGTCGATTTATGTATCATATTTCAGACCAATGCAATGCAACTTCATCGTCTAAAGTCTTTCATACAAAATGTATTTAAGGCTACCACCTGCCCGGATTTTCTCAAGAGCATCCATTTTTTGAGGTAGCTGTCCTGGGAAATTGGTGAGGGTGATTAGTACACATCACCAGCTGTCCAGTTTTATGGTCTTAGAGTCATACTGAATTTCCTGGGTTTTTGTACCGTAGAGGTGGCAATCCTAGCTTTATTGAAAAAAGCTTCCCTGGTCATACAGTTGTACTATAGTGCAATTGCAGAGATGCAGGGCTGTCCCGTGGGGGGAGCGGGGCCCGGGGCCAAGTGGCCAAAGTGGGGCCCCCACCCCCCATGCTGGAGGGGAGCATGATGGGCCGACCAGCCCACTCCGCCTCCAGGGAGCCAGCCCCAGAGGCCGAGGGCACCTGTTGGGGGGGAGGGGGCAAGGGAAGCTGGCTCCAGCTCTGCCCCTGGGCCAGGAGGCCTCCTGGCGAGGGGGAGGGGGAGAGCTGGAGCCGGCTCCGGTCCTGGCCCAGGAGGTCGAGGCCTGCTGGGAGGAGCTGGCAGTGTGCGGCAGGCTGGCCCAGAGGCCGGGCCCCACATACTCCATCCCTGGGCCTGCCTGCTCTGCCCTGGGGGTGGGGAGGGCCGGCCAAGGGGCCAGGCATAGCCCTCCTGGCCGTGGGAGGAGAGGCTGCGGCGCTTGCGCGGGCCCTGCACTGCCCCGCTGGAAGCGGGATAGTGCAGGGCCCACGTAACCGTGGGGCCCGGGGCGATCGCCCCATTCGCCCCACCCCCACCCCCCAGGGACGGCCCTGCAGAGATGAGGGATTAAGAGGTTTAACTAAGGCAGTGGTTTTCAATCTTTTTTCATTGGCAGACACCTAAAAAATTTCAAATGAAGGCACAGACCTCTTGGAAATATTCGACATCGTCTATGGACCCTCAAGGGTCTCCAGACCCCAGGTGGAAAATTATTGTTATATGGTACAAAAATGTTTCATGGACCTTTAGATGTACCCGATGGACACTCAGGGATCCTCAGACCACAGGCTGAAAACCACTGAGCTAAGGTACTGGTGTTACATCCGAGTTTGGAAATGAGATAGAGAGTAAATAATGCTGCTCTTAGATGCTACGAATGCTATTTATTGCAATCATCTCAATGTTACCTTGTATTCCTCCATCTACTGTACCATTCATTGTCTCTTGCCTTAAACTTGGATTGTATACTTCTGGGGGGGGAGGGGCAGGTACTGTCATGTCTGTATGCACATGCATCCGCACATACATGTAGAGTGCTGGACAATTCTTCAAGGGCAATTTCAACTCCTCATCTCCCATCAACTTCATTCAGCAGTAAGAACAGTGTGGCATTTACTCTCGCTTTGTTCCGCAAGTTCCACTGAAGTTTGGGGAAGACAAATTTTGCCATATATTCTTGTGCCAACTGTAAAAGAAAGGCATTCCTAAAATGCAAGAGAAAATCAATGAAGTAAGAGGCACCCTGCATATGTCACCTCCAGGGAAGTGAACCATCCAGTTACCAATGACCCTTCATCTACTTACTAGTAATGCAAACTGTTAGGAATAATAAAAATGCTCTTTGTAGAATGCCATTGATGTGCATCTTAAAAGGAGAGCAATCCTTGCCCTATGGCATGTACAAGGCAGGGAACTTGTCTTAAAGTGACAGAAAGCCATGTAAGTGTGTGTGTTCTTGCATGATTGCTTGATTTTCAAAAAGTTAGACACATACCATTTGTCCTTGCAAACACTTCCAATGCAATCTTGTTAAGTGCACGTGCAAATGAGATGTGCATTTCTGTACATCCTGTAGAGTGCCTACCTTACTGAATATATTTATGACAAGTCTATCTTCTTTCAAGTGGAGCGAAAAGCAAATCAACAATATACATGGTACAAAGCAGATAAGATGTTTCAAGTGCTTTTAGTTTTAATATTCTGAAATACTGTTAAAAAGGAAGTGTTTTATTTAAATATATTAGGTTTGAGCTCTTAAATTCTTCTGTAGCAACACTTTGATTGTTAATATTCAATGAGTCAGAAAAATATTGAGTTTTGCCAATATTGAGGAGTTTTGCCATAGCAAAGACTGCAGGGTTGGGTCTCTTGATTTTTATTTTGACATGCCATAGACCAGACCCGCAAGCCAAATGTGGCCTGCGGGGCTTTTTAAAATGGCCCGCACTGCCTGGCCGCTGGCTGGGAGCTGGGTCACAGCTGCCCAGTCCTGGCACGCAGCTGGGAGCCCTGCTGGGGCCGCCCGCCTCCCCTTCGGTCCTGGCCAGGGCTCCAGCTGCTGCGGGCGGGGCTGCGGGCCGGCGCCACGTGGCACGGCTGGGGAGCGTGGGCTGGCACAGCATGGCTGGAGCCTGGAGGGGTGCTAGGGAGAGAGGCGGGCCAGTGCGGCTGTGTGGCGTGCTGGCTGCTAGTGGTTGCTGTGGGCAGCATGGCGTGACTGGGTGGCGCTATGGCCGTGGGGGAGCAGGAGCGTGGGCCATGGTGTTGTTGGGGCCTATACGCCTGCCCACAACTGGCCCTGTTCATGGGCATCCAGCCCCTTCCCCCTTTTAAAAAAAACAAACAATTTTTTCAAATTTTTAAAAAATCTATTTTGCTCGGGGGGCCACAAATATAATTTTAACAACCCTGAAGAGCCACTAGTCTATTTAATTAATTTTTTTATTTTATTTATATTTATTTTATAACTTTTTAAAAATAGCTTGATGAGTTAGAAATGGGGGGAATGTGCAGGTTTGCAGTTGAAATTGCAGAGTTGAAACATCCCCTATGTTAGATGGCTGTCCTGCAGTTCATTTGGTAGAATGTGACATGTTTACAGTCTGGCAATGAAGGGAAAATTGTAATGAATAACTCTGAGCAAACAGAATAAATGAGTTGAATTCTGAGCTACTACAGAAGATAGCAGGTAAAGGGAGCATTCATAGGACTCATATTATGGGATAAGAATTTACACTAGGGGGCAGCCTGTATCTGATCTGTTAGACTATGAATTCTGTATCTGATTTCAGTGAGAAGCTGGCTCAGTAGACTCATTCTGCACAGCTTTTAAGGGAAATTTTATGCATATAGAAAATGTGGAATCAGCCATCTCAAGGTGGTAAGTAAAGGAAAGAAAATTTCTTGTGCAACATTAGAAGATCGGCACAAAAGGAGATGGTTAACTCTGATGTCTTTGTATGCAATGAAAATGAAATCCCTTCTCATTCTAAACAATAGAACTTGTTCTGATTTGAGGTTTCCCCAAGTTTCATTTTAAACCAGCGGTGTTTGTTTCCCCCCCCCCAAGTACATCCATCTTAAGAGAGTTTGTTTTTTTGTGGGGCAGGTTGGGAGAATTTTCTCCATAATCAAAAGGACCGGAGCAAATCAAAGTTCCCAATTCAAAGTGAAAGCAAAACTTTAGCTATCAAATCTCTTCTTATTTAACTCTTTTCTTTAACCTGAAATTGTACTAAAAATAGACACTGCCCAACTTCGTCTTTAAGGTGTACTAGTCAAATGACACTTCGAAAAATAAGAGGCGAATTTATCTCTGTTCAGTATGCACTTCAATCCCATCCTGTTCCAGAGAGGATTTAAGAATGTGCTTATGTGCATTCTTGAACTGAGGGCTAAGTGCTGCTTCACAGTAAGTAGCAATAGTACACATTACAAATAAAAGCCCACCACTTCAGCCTATTAAAACACACTACCACTATGCAGGAGGTCAGGGCTCCATGTCCATTACTCATAAGTCTCTCTGCTGAGGCTACCCACAAGTGTCAGTTAAGGCCAACTGTGGTGGCTGCAAAGAACTGTAGGGACTTTGAATTGTGGCAAGTCACCATAATTCATCCTGGGTAGAAAAAGGTTGAGATGCACTGCTTTGCTATATTTGAAATATACATTGCATTTATATAATGACATTCATTTGAGGAGCTCAAAGACATTTTATAAAATGGGGATTTCTTCCCCATTTATAGATGAAGGAAACTGAGGCATGGGGAGTTGAAGTGATGAGCCCCGAGCAAGGCAGTGGTAGAACTGGGATTAGAACAAATCTTAACTCCCAATCCTCTCTTCCAACAAATAGATTATGTTGACAATTAATTGTCCTGTTTCCACAGTACTTAATGCTTTTTTGTTAAAGTTCATGTGAAAGTATGTTAACTTGAAGTAAAAGAGAAGGGTGGAACTGTCCAGCTCTTCTCTCCTCTGCATTTGAGTTAGGCATCCTCCTCTTCTATGCTATTTGTGTGACAGCTGGGGAGGACATTGACAGCAAAGGAGAAAATTTCCCTGCTCTTTGCTCTGGTGCCTGACAAGAGCTGCAATTTCAGCGGCAGTCCTGCTGGACCCATGTAGCCTTGGACTCACTTGCTCCATGAGGATGAACAACAGAGTCCAGTGGCACTTTTAAAGACTAACATTTATTTATCGCATGAGCTTTCGTGGGAGAAAATCCCACTTCGTCAGACACTTCAAGTGCCACAGGACTCTGTTGTTTTTCTGCAATAGACTAACACGGCTACCCCTTTGGAACTTGACTCCATGAGGATGGTGCATGCACAGTCCAGTCACCTGCAGGAGCTAAGTACTCACTGCAGACAGAAACTTCTGAGATTTTACTTGCAATGCTCTAACGAGGCTAACTGAGCATGTGTGAACTGGATTTTTTCCAAAGGTTTATTACTTGGTTGACTCCAGGGGCAAAATTTTCACAGAGATAACAAAAAGCACATCCTTCACACAGAGGTACACCCCTGCCAAGTTTCAAGCCCCTGCTTCACAACATGGGGGCACTAAAGTTACTCAACAGAACAGTTGAAGATTTTATTTTAACATACTCACCCCTGACCTGGCTATCTCATTCTTGGAAATGGTGAAATTTGGCTGAAATTTAAATGAATACGTCAGCACGAGGCAGGCATCCAGGATGGAAAACGTCATCGCGGGTGGTTAAAATTCGTCAGCTATACACAATTGAAAACGGGTTTATAATGGAAAATGTTGGACAGTCTTAATAAGGTGGCACAGCCAGCTTAGCCTATAATAATTAGAAAGAAGGCTGACCTGTGGGGCTCTCTTGACTGAGTTAGTTTAAAAGCTCTGTTGTACAGCACAAGGGAAGAATGGATAGAGCCGAGGATTAACACAAAGGTAGCCTTGATTACTCATGGGCAGGGACTGCCTGACCCCACCACAGATGCATGAAGGATGGTGGAAAGTGCACAAAGAAGCTTCCCTCCTCTCTCCTCTCCCCCATATACTCTACACAAGGACCAGAGACAAACCTTCACTTTCTTCATGAACCCCAGGAGTGCAAACTGCCTGAAAGGGTGGGGTTCCAATCATGGTCTGTCCTTTTCCACCTTCATGGCCTTACAGAGCTGGGTGCTGCATCCAGGGAGCACACTGTGTGCCCCGTTGTGTGCTAAGCAGCCATTTCAGCTCCCGATTTCTCTTTGCTTTGTGCTCCTCCTCAGGTTCCCAGCATTAATCCCAGCTTTCTAAATGAAGCTATATATTGATTTATTATGTTTTCTCTGAGGCAGCAAATCAATAAACTAGAAAGCCGTTTGTCAGATGACCCACAGAACTCTGGGCAATTATCTTCCCTTTTTGGCAACGCTAACACGTCTTGCTGAAGAAATGAATAAAAATGAGAGGGCTGTTCAAAACTTCCCTGCTCTTCTTTTGTTGTAAAAGGCTGCTTTGATTAGGAGACTTCCATTACATGATCCCCCTGTACTCTGTAGGGAGCTAACATATTCTATTCCCTTGGGACTCTGCTGCACTTGATGGACGAGTTAGGGGGAAATATAGCATTGAATTTAGGCTAAGGCTACTAGGAGGCCACTTATTTCAGTGTTTATTCTCCCCAAACTCAATAATAGCCTATCTTCGTGATCCTATTTTGTTTTCTTCTTGGCACACAGTTTTATTTTTCATTTTCTAAATTAATCAAAAGCTCAGGCTGCTTTGAGACATTTCCTGCTGCTTCTCAGTAACATTGATCCAGCCTCAGGTGACAGTTCCAACATGTGCTAGAGCATCAGTCTGTGAAATTGGGCTGCAGAGTCAAGCTCCTCGGGAACCTATACAAAGTCCAAAATAGCAATACTCTGGTTCAGTTGAATAAGCCAAATACCAGAGTCTCTGTGTTGTTGTTTTATGCTCTTTTTAAAAGCCTCCTGGAGCTAATCTGGGACCAGATAATGCAAAATCCTGATGTTTTTAACATTCAGGATCTGTAATACTTTAAGAAGAGCTGAACTTGTGTGTCTTTGTACAGTACCGAGTCCTGGAGCTCCTAAACACTGCCATAATACAAGTAATAAAACTTGGTCCTATGCCTGAATCCCTATTTTGTATGATCGACACTGGCTGTCAGTTTCCAGGCCCATCTTAAAATGGTTTTGACTTATAAAGCCACAGAAGGCCTGCGACCTGCATCTGTGCTACAATTGTGGTCTGTGGACTCACACTGCTAATAGAGGGCAGAAACTGGTAGGGTTCTCCTTTAGGGCCCTGCATTTCTGGGGAGCAGGAGGCTTGCACAGGAAGGGCCTAGACTATGGATCAACTGGGGAGGCTGACTGTGTGATCAGGGAGTTGAACCCTGGACCCTCAGAGGCTGATGTGCTACTGACTGAGGCAGCCAGGCTCACCTGTTTGCGTCTTGTTCCATAACAACCTGAGTTTGTTTGCCCTCAGGGTGTGTTCTGCATAGCTTATCTTTCCTCCATAAGCCACAGGGAGAGAGTTGATGGGTAAGGTTGAATAGTGATGGGATGGGGTTCTGGGGAATCTGCAGCATTAACATAGGAAACTTGGCAACAACTGAGTTTTGCTTTACCTGCTAGCGGTGGGTAGTTCATGGGTCAGTTTATAGTGAGAGCACTTTTAAAAGGGCACTCAGAGCTCTGGTTGGGTGCTCTTTTGTTATCGAGTAGTAAAAATCTATACTCTGAAATAAAAATGAAGCATTTGAAAAGTAGCAGGAAATACTGCCTGCACAGCTGTGGAGAAGTTCTGAGCACTATCTCACAGTAACTGCTTTATCACCATTCATGCCCCAATGGGAATAACTCTCTTTCCCTACCTGGCGTAATTCAGGTCTAACCACGTCATAAAGCCATATTGGAGGTCAGCAAGGTTTCCCATCTCTTTTGTGCAGTGTTTTCAGATTCACTTTGTGCTGATTCTGTCCATGTTACTCAACTTTTGGATAATGGCCTAGATGAATGAATTGTGTTAAACATAGTCATGGACCCTATTGTGTTAGACACTGGACAGACACAGAAGAACAAGCCTGCCTCAAATAGCTAAAACACTAAGAATAAGATAAAAGACAGATCAGGGAGCACAGGGAAATAATGAGACACTACTGTTCAGCATGATCAAGAGGCAAATAATTCTCTCTTCCTTGCAATGGACTTTGGAATTTAGGAGAAGGCAGAGGGTGGGAGCTGGATTATTTCTAGCGTAACTTCTAGGACTGTGTTGGTCACGAAGAGCACTATTAAAGAGATATCACTGGTACTGCTCCAAGTGGTGTATCTGTAGTAACACACAGCTGAGACCATTCAGAGCTGACTTTGATGCCCCAATTAATGTTAAAATAACCTGAGAAGAACTCCCCTGTACCCTCTTCTGTTTTAACAACGATAGCAGTATAACAGGGATTCTGAGCTTGCTTGTATCGGTGTTTATCTCGTTCTAAGGCCATGTCTACATTAGTGAACTTCAAGCGGCACCACTGTAAGTCTATGCCTACACTGGCAAGTTAGGTCAATTTAAGGAGGCTTAAGTTAACTTAACTTAAGCCCTGTCCACACTAGGCTTTCATTAGGTCGACTTAAGAAAATCCTTAAGTCGACCTAACGAAAGCTTAGGTCGACTTAATAAGAACTGCAGGGTATTCTAACTAACCCTGAGTAGGTCGACCTAACCCGGCCTTAGGTAAACCTAAGGCCAGTGTGGACGCATAAGGTCCACTTTCTTAGGTTGACCTAAGGGAAGTTAGGTTGACTTAGTAAGTCCCGGTTAAGAGTAACCACTTCGTTAAGTCGACTTAATAAGGTCGGCTTAAAGTCGACCTTATTAAGTCAACTTAACGAAGTCAACCTAATTTTTCCTAGTGTAGACATAGCCTAAGGTTGCCCGTGTAGCCATTCTATGCTGACAGGAGAGAGCTCTTCTGGCCACATAATAAAACCACCTCAATGAGCGGTGGTAGCTATGTCAGTGGGAGAAGCTTTCCTGCCAGCATAGTGATGTGCATACTGCCATTCATGCTGGAAAAAAATTATGTTTCTGGGTGGGCTGTTTTTTCACACCCCTGAGCAACATAAGTTTTGCTGGTATAAGTGGTAGTGTAGACATGGCTTTATTTTGGAGTGGTTTGACCATGGATGGCAGGTGAGGACGGTGGTGTGTGTGTGTGTGTGGGGGGGGTACACAAGATGGCATTAATCTGAATCTCTTATTGAAAGTTTGTGTTATCCTAATCTAGAAAATTGAAAGCCTATTCAAGATAAAGATAAAAAAAATTCTACTTGGTGCATGTCTGGATGCATTCTTGATCAGAAAATAGCCCTCACTGCTTACCATGGGAGGATGCTATTCCTCATTCTCCTTATTAAATTATTCAAAAATAAACTCGCTCTCTCTCTTATTTCCAGCAAAGTAATAAGTACTAATAAAAATATTTTAAGTCAAGTTATCTCACCAATTCACTTGTTTCACAAAGGCACCTGCAAATAGGAAAATCCCAGAGTCCTCAGCCAGATCCTGCCTTGAATGTTGGTGTTCACTGGTCTCTGCTGAAATGCTTGCAGAAGTGGTGGGAGTAAAATACACAGGTCTTCTCTAAGCCTTTTGCTTCTGAGGCTATGCCTATATTGACGGCAGCAAAGTTGCCACCATCAATGTGCTCTTCCGTGTTCGATTGAGCGGTCTGTAACTCCAGCTCCAGACCTGGAGTAGCACTGTGCCGACCAGATGCCATTTCCAGTCAACTTAGTGCAATGTGTAAGGAGTAGTTAAGAAGTCAGCAGGAGATACGCAAGGTATTTTATGTACCTTGCGTATTTCCCATTGACTGCCACTGAAAAGCATGGCAAGTGTAGACTAGGCTGAGACGGACCTTTTCGCTAATGTTACAGACTCAAATGATGAGGAATGACTGTTTAAACTAGTGAAGCAGAGAGCAATAATACTTTAAATGAATCCTCTTTCCTTTTTTCCCACATGAGCACATACAGTAGTATTCTCTACATTATCAGAACTGGACACATAGTGAGACACTGCAATTATAAATGGTGGTGCTCTTACAAATATCTCTGGGATTATTCTTCCCATCAGCTACGAGTTACTGTAGCAGAAAATAGAACTTCTGAACAAATTTATTCTCTTAGAGTTGAACTCAGTCTAGCTCCTCTTTCTGCTCCTGGAATGCTACTTGCTGGTCATGATCTCAGATTTATTTGTGATATAAATTGATTATCAACAGTTTACTGCAATTGTATGATACTAGATCATCTAGGTCAGAGGTGCTCAGACTGGAGAGGTGGGCCGCCTTAAAGGGCTGGAGAATGTATTTTGCAGTGCGGGGGCGGGGGGGGAATGAAAAGCTTTTTTTGGGGGAAAAAAGAACTGTGCACATTTTACATACAGTAATAAATTGACTAGCAAAGCTGATTCCTCCAGACACATCAGGTCATCACATGGTGCTGTGCATTTGACTCTAGAGGGTGCTGTGCATTTTGACAGAACAAAGTTGTTGCCATTCGTATGTCAGTCCGTTTGCTGTGATGCAGTGTGCACATTTCATTGTAAGCATTGACCACAATCACAGTTTTGCTGTTATTACAATGGATCATTAGCTCTGTTTGAATCAACACTTCCTATTCTTAATTTTTGTGAGAGTTACGTGTTATTTTTTTTTAAATCGGTACATGTTTTTGTGTAGGAAAGGGGTTCAATTACTTACAGACACAAAGTGGGGGCACAATCAAATTAATCTAGAACAGTGGTTCACAAACTTTTGTTGTGATTAGCCACTCAAATCCCATGGACGTATCTGTTCTCTGAGAGGATAAATGTAAATTTATTAAATCAAAGAAGGTGGTTTGAAGAAGCCCTTGGGGGGTTGAATCTCTCATAGAGAAGAGTACTTTAAGAGGAGGAAGCAGATCAGCATGCTTCAGGGAACTTAGAAAGTTTTAATCTTTTCTTTTTGGAGCCATATTTTCTTCCTGGGTGTAAAATAGGCTGCTCTAAGATTTATTGCCTGGACAGGGTTTAAATTTTCTCACTGTGTACTCACTCAGTTGTATGTTTATGCATAGTTTAGAATCAAAATGTATCATCTGATCTTTGTCTGCCTTGTTTAATTGTGCCAGGACTCCGGGGAGAGTTTTTAGGAATCCTTTTTGTCCCTTGGCTCTGTCATACAATGTCCCATATATATGTAAATGTTGCATTTACTGGTCTGTAACTTGGTCACAAATACAGTAATTGATGCAATGTAATTGTATGGCTGTGATGAGCCTTAGCTCTAAGGATGAGTCAGCTCCTTGTCTGGCTAAGCTAATTGCCTCTTTTCCAAGGTATTTCCGAGCATTTTGTGAATCCCCTCCATCTATTAAAAGAAAGTATACCACTCCCAGTGTGAATATCTGAGTATAATAGTTTAAAATATCATTTCTGTGATCATTTGGGTGAATCACTTTAATGTTCCCAGACGGTGAGTGCACAAGGGTTATGTACAACCACGGCTGAAATTGTTACATATGAGTAAATACAGGACATTTCTCCATCTCTAGTGGATGATAACTGAGTTTTCAGAAACAAACATTGGTATTGAAAGAAAAGCACTTGGCAAACCCTTGGAGGAGCTATGACAGTTAAATATCTCTGCTGCCTACCTTCCATTACCTGTTGGGAAAGACTGTGTAGTTCTGCAGTGGATGAAAAAACCAAAACTGAACATGTGAAAAAATAGACTTAAAAACAAAGTGAACCTTTGGTGCTAGAGTTATGATGCCAGTCTTTCTGATCCTGGGGAGAACTAGCTCAATCCCCATTTTTCTCCTCTTTAATGCTGCTTGTTCCTTTTTTCTTTTCCTTCTGTTTAAGGTATTTTTAGTTGATAATAATTGGTCAGGAAAGAAAACTCAAATACACTCTGTGCACAACCCACTGCTAACAAAGCTGGTGGGCCAGAGCCTCAGGAGCAGCATTCTTTTCACGAAAGCCTGGGCCTCAGCATTGCTTCACTTTACACCAATTGCCATCAGCAGCTGAGACTTGCTGGGGCTTACAGAAGGCCTGGATTGGGAGAGAGGGTGAAGATGCTACCTAAGGATTTCCCTACACAGAGGCTGTCCTTGCTAGCCTTGGGGCTTTCGCTTGCCAGAAGAGGTCAAAGCAGAAAATCAGGCCTATTTTACGTACAACTGTACTAGTACAGTACATATCAATCTGAACTTGAGCAGCTCTGAAGGCCTTTCTCAGTGCAATGTAGTCTCCTCTATAATTGCCTGGAGGATTTATATTCCCCCAGCTCTTTATTTCAGATGTTGTTGTTTGATCAGCATGTGTGGCAGCCAGTGGTGTTAAAATCAGTTTCTTTAACAATCTGTTTAAACATTCTAAAAACAGAATGTTTAAACAGGTAAATGTTGGAGGGAGGGAGAGCTATGCTGGGCTTGGCTCCCCACTGCCGAGTGAGAGCTGCTTAGCTGCAGCGCTCCCCTTCCCACTGCCCCCCACTGCGGTAGCTGGGCAGCTCGCACTAGCGAGGAGCTGAGCTGAGGCCAGCTGTGGTTCCTCCCCCTCTCAGCTCTGCACCTTCCTGCTGCACGTGCTCAGCCCCACTGGGCTCCACGCTTTCCCGCTACCCGTGGGGAGCTGAGCCCATATGCGGCTCGTCTCCCCACCCATGCTGGGATCCGTGCCTTCCTACTGCTCACAAGGAAGCTTGCAGGGAGCTTCCAGTGGCGACTACTCCCTGCTTCCCCACTAGCAAGAGCTGCCCAGTTGCTCTTGCTGGTGAGGAGCCAGCCCAACTGTCACTCCCTTCCCTGCCACCTCAGTTTAAACGGTATGTTTAAAACATTTAAACAGCTGATTGCCAGTTAAACAGTTAACTTTTTACATCCCTAATGACAACCAGTGTGCTGGTTTGGCTGGTCCAATGAAAACAAATTATTTAGAAGATTAGAAGAATGTACCTAAGAGCAATATCTGACCATCTAGCAAATGCATTCTTCCCTCACTCCTAACTGCTTCCCCCGCAAAGGTGTATAACCCTACAGTAAGTATATAGACTTTCAAATCATAAATGAATGGAAATTACCTTTTGGGGAATAAAGTGATATGTTTTTACTGTATTTGTTTACTTTTATGTAAGCTCTTGAGATGGCTAACATGCTAGTTGTTAATCACACCATCTGTTCAAACAGTACTTGACTAAATGCTTCTATTCATACTTCTCTTATTAAAGCAGCTTTTTACAGAACAATATGGTTGTGTCTATTACCCCATCATTTGGCAGTGTAATATGAGATTTTAATTTTCCTATTTATTGTGCATGGGTTTTCAATCTCCAAATATTTTTTAAAAATATGTATACACCACTGAAAAGCTGTGTTATTGATTTCTCTAACATTGCAAACAGTGGAAAAATCTGTTCCATTCTGCTGTCAGATTTTAACCATTTGATTATATTTAAATGAGTTCAATGCTTTTCAACTGAATGACCCTCTTAAAAAAGATTCATGTCTTGCACTGAAGATGGCAGTGGTGTACAATCTAGTAACGGTGTCTACATTGTTGAATTTTCCTTGTTTCAGATTCCAGCTACAGGAAGCTGTAAATTAAGAGTCAAATTCTCCTTGCACTTACACTAAGGCAACTTCATTACCCTTGATACAGTTATATTGATGTAATTCCAAGAAGAATATGGCACTATATATGGAAAGAATGAGTTGGAAGAAATAAAAATCAAACTAAACCCTCTCCTAAAACAAAAAATCAATTGCTTCCAATGTTCAGAAAAGTTTAGTTAACTAGTTTGTATGATAGAGTTTTCTTTGCATTTCTCTGTATTACCTGGCTTCTGCTGAAACTAGAATGACAAATTCCAGGAGGGAGTATTCCACAGTGCTCTCAGTGTAGCCAAAACCCAGGCAGATTTGAAACCTCTCAAGAAAGCCACATTCTGCTGAAACTTCCAGCCTGATTTCTAGGCCACAGATGCTCTGCTCCGATCAGTTCCTGGCCTCCTACTGTTTATATGAACTGAACATTTTGAAGTTCACCCTTTCTTGCTTCTATACATCAAAAGGAGGAATATTTGGACTGAACATCAGGAAAAGTTCCAGACAAAAATATCAAAGTGAGCGGGATAGTTTCCCAGTGACAGAAGACCCATTGTTAGGGTAATTGAGAAATTGGACAAACTGAACAGATTACACAGTAAAGAACATTCCTGCCCAGTAGCAATATTGATTCGGTGACTTAATAGACCTTTTTCCATCTTTAATTTCTGTGATCACACAATAAAACCCCCTAGAGGTCTGATTCTGCTTGCTTGATCCATCTTGGATTGTGTCATTCAAGGCAATAATTCCATCACTGGCCAAAGAATCTAGTTATCAGAGGTGGCTTTGCATACCAAAGACAATACACCCAGAATTCAGTGCTCCCAGTTACAGTCCCTTTTAACCAGTGCTAATTTGGGGAGATAAAATGAGTAGTTTGGGTCCCACTTAAGACACACTCTCTCAGGGAGAACTCGTTACTGAAGTAGGGCTTGAGTTAGCTGGGACCCCACAACAACCCTCCTGAGACCACTCCTTGCTTCTCCACTGTGTTCCTTTTTTCCCTTCAACAATGCACCAAACCTTAAAGGAACAGAGCGTCAGTAAGTTAATGCTGACATTCCCTTATGAGTACCACATTCCTCCCTTGTAAATGTAATGTCATACTGACATTTCTATTAACAACACGTATATGTAACATTCAGTCCATTAATTTGATTTATTAGCAGTTGCCCATGAGTTCCACATACTTATAAACTGTTGGGTTTTTTTGACACAGATAATACGTATTAAGTGTAATTCCATTATTCAACAGAGTTGCTCTGACAATTGAGTCATCTGTATAGGTTACTGGTTGTGTAACTTGGTGTGCTTTTGCAGACTTGGGCTCTCTTTTGTGTCTCCAACTCCGGAGAAAGCTGCGGACTTCTTTTTTTAGCATCTGGTGGGTCATTTTTCTTTGCATTTCTGACACATGGTTCAGGTTCATTGCTGGTTCAAACAAATCTCAGCCATCTCTTCTGGCTAAAGGCTGTTGTGTGGTAATGGTAGATTTTTTTCATTTTATTTAATCATTTATTTACATTAATGTTATATGAAAGGGTTTTATCTGCTGAATATTTACTAGATTTTTACATTTAATTTGCTGTAAACTTCCCAGCTCAGTTCATCCATTTTAATGTTTACCATCATGCTTCATGGATTACCTATAGGAGTATTTATCCAGCAAAATGATCCTGTAGGTATTTTGACTAGTGTATCTTTTATGTACTAATCCTCAGGTTATTAAACAGCAGCATCTGGCTCAAATGTTTCTGTTAAACTTTTAGTGTTTAGCGAGCACAACATGTTATATTTGCTATTTTGGGGGAGGGGGGAATAATTACAGCCTCCCCCCACCATTTTAGGCATGCACAAATTGTCAGAATTGTTATTTCTGATGAAGTATACAAAAGTGTTCACTTTTGCCATGCCCATATGAGGAAATACTCATTTTATATTGTTAATGAGACTAGGAATTTGAGCCTTATTTGGTGAATTTCACCAATGATGTTTGCCTAGCTCCTTAAGGACACTGTAGCTAGTGATTGAGTTCTCTTCTTTTTGAGAACTGAGCAGCTCGTGAACAGTAAAGATGTCATTGTCTTGGTTTAACTGGAATTGGACTTCAGCCCATCCTTCTATTTTTAGTAACTTTTAAGTTTCCTACGGTGTATCTTTGGTACTCAAAACCTTGTTCATCTATGCTCCAGTGTCCCATCAGGCTTAAACTTTTACTTTATTAAGGAAACACCACACCCTCTTTCCAGCTACATTAGCCACTTGGGTTTGCTGCATGGGTGTCAGCTGTCAAATATAAATAAATCCCGGTAAATCAAATGCTGGACTTCCAGTTTTGTCTCTGCTGCCTTGTGATTTTTCCTACCTGATACTGAAGCTGAGTGTGGGACTCGAAGTTCTGCTAGTCACTCATGGTCTTGTAGGGATGACCTTCTGCCATTTCCCTGCTAGCCAGTTTCTCAAGTGATTCTTTCTGCACGGCATCCTGGCTGGTGATGTTCTCTACCCCCACCTCTGAGACAAGTGGTAACAAGTAGTACTTTCTCTGCCAGATTATCTCCAGCTAACATAACTTCTTCTCTGAGGTTGCTCATCTGACACTCACCTCCACTCATCATCACTGCTTTTGTCACATGTCTGGACAGCTTGCTTGCGTATATTAATTTTGGCTTTCATGTCTTTAGTTTGATCTAAAATGGCTGTTACTTCCCTTAGCTCACTCATGAAAGGGTTACCTTTGGGGATTTATCTTTCTTTTTAAGGAGTTGTTGCTTCGTTTTCTGGCTTCTGCTCTGTATGCAGCCATTTATATATAGTCCTACACTTTACCAACAGAGCTTCACTCGGCATCTTTTGTTTTCTGTGGTGTTTTTTGGGGTGTTCATACTTCATCAGTTTCAGCATTCTTCGGTTTCTCAAATAAAGTCTCATTGGTAGCCTATCTTTTACATAAGGTTGCATGACTAATTTGAATATTGTTATTCTGTAATCCTGTCAGGACTGAATGGAAGAACATGCTTTGTACAAGGACAGGATCGTACCTTAGGTCAGAGTCAGCTTCTAGTGGTATAAATAATACTTTCTATCTTGGATCAAGAATTCTGACAGAAATTCTGAGGTAACTTTTCTTGCTCTTGAGAGCTGCTGGGAAAGTTCAGTTTCATTTTTTCCTGGTAGTAAGACCTTAACATGTGCCTGAGTTTCATAGACTCATACCGGTTTTCCCCTCTAAGTAGCTCTTGAGGCTAAGTTATGGGCAACCTGCTTTGATAATAGCTTCCATGATGTCTTGCTCAGGGTGTCCCTTTCAAATCCCTCCTGCAATCTGATGAGCTAAAGTCCTAAAGATAAGGTGCCCTTTTGTGGGGGAGGATGTTGCCAGTCTGTCCTGTTATTTTAAAATCCTTTGGTGAGATTGGTTTCTATTTTCTGGGGAAGACCACTTTTTACAGAGGTTTGGGTTTTAATTTTCTTCATGCTTTTCTGAAACCATATTTTAAGCAACTTTAATTTTTTAGTATACTGTTTCTGAATTCTGAATTGAGGCATCAGTCGTCTTTTTTTTTTTTTTTTTTTTTTTTTGCTGTAGCAAAGAGCTGTAATAGCTTATCTCCTAATGCCAGCAATGTTGACAATCCCTGCTCTTCCAGATCTTGCTATGTAAGTGGTTTGTTGTATGTTTGCTTAAAACCAAATGGCTTATTGATGCAGTTTTACTGCAGTCTGTCCTAGAAATGCCCAGAGTCGCAGACTTTCTTAAATGTTCATCTTTTAGCTGATACAAGAGTCTTCCCAGCTCCATGAAAATGTCCTCTAACTCTTTCACAAGCATACAATTCCATTTTCCCTTCTGCTTCCAGAGAAAATTTTCAATATGCAAAATCACTTTTCTGTTTTCATTACCTCCTGGCAGCTTTTCCTGGAACAGTCTGCAGTAGCTTTTATAGGTTTGTCTCTCAGAGAGGTCAGATCACTGCAGTTCTGTGTCTTTTGCTTGGATTGCCAAATGTTACACTCCCAGTCTAGGACTAATTTTAAAACTGAGGCTTTATTAAACTTAATGTATATAAAAACAACAAAATGCTCAACCTGCACCAGTTATGCACCAGCTCTCTCTCACCACCCTTCGGACACCACACATTGCTTTCCCCATTGTGTTCCTTTTTTCCATTCAGCACTGTTCAAACTTGAAAGGGACAGGGCACAGGTAAATTAATCCTGACATTCCCCTAGGACTGCTATACTTGGACAAGTGTGAGTCTTGCAGTGTGCTCTGAAAATGGTGGGCCTTGTCGACACTATTAGTTACATTGTCCAAAAAAGCATGGACCTTGTTAGGTCACGGACAGATGTGGTCACTGAGTGAGGTAAGCACCAACCCATTGAGGGTCTTTAAAAATTAAGTCTACTCTAGGGCCTTAAAATGGCTCTAAATGTGAACCAGAAACCAGTGAAGGGAGTGCTGCATAGGTGTGATATGTTCTCAGCTCTGTCCTGCTAGGGAGATGGGTTGTTGATTTCTGTATACAAACTGGAGTCTCCATGTTTATTCCATTTTAATTCCTGGCTACTGTTACAATAGCCTAATCTGGAAGTTTTGATCTCATTTGGGTTGATCGTCCTCTGGGAAAAGGGGATATGGTTCAGTCTTGCTTGCATTCAGTTTGGACCAGCTGCTCTTTGGACAGATCCTGATTGCATTCAGGCATTTTGGCACTTATCGATGGCCCTGATTGTATCTGCTGAAGAGGTACAAAGCTGGGTGTCATCCGAATGTTGTTGGCAAAATGCCTGTAATATCTCTCCACTACTCCTAGAGTTTCTTTTATAGATATTGAATAGTAAAACAAACATTATCAATTCCCAAAGGCCATCCACCAGTTAAGGTGCTGGAGGTGAGGAATAGCGGCTCATCTCAATTATCATGGTAAAGAAAAGCAATCAAAGCCATTGTAATGCTGTACAGTCTACTCCACTAGACAGGTCCATAGCATCTTGTCAAAGGTACATAAGTTAGTATTAGCAGTGAGCTTTGGTCTCTTATTATTGCCATAGGGAAGTCATTCACTGCTATGCAGATAAGCCTGGAGTGAAGCTTGATTCATTGTCCTCTATAAATTTATTAACGTTAGATTGGAGTATTTTTGTTTCAGAATGTTTAAATGAACTAGTCTGTCTTCCTTTTTATTTACTTGATTTTCAAAACACTATTTTATCTTTTTACATGTAGGAGAGAGATTGAAATGGAGTGACATTGATAGAATATGAGGTTGCTTTCGATAGTAATTTTTAAACTGTGGGCATCTAGTAAAATTGGCAATTAAGTTGTCACGAATAGTCACTGAGATACCTTAATATAGCTGTGACATCACTTTGTTCTTTGTATTGCTTATCTGTTAATGTTAGTTAAACAGGATATCTCTGAGGTTTACTCCAACTTGAATAATAGTGTCCATGCCTACTAAAAGTCCCCATGAAATCCCAGTAAGCAAAGAACTTTGCTATGCTGAAATTGTAGACTTTATTGAGAAAATAACTTTTAAAATTCAGATTTTGTATTATAAAAGGAGGTATTTATGACTTTTTCTTTATAAGAGTGACTATAATGGCAGAAGAAACTAGATGTTACTTTCTATGTACTACTAATTTGACAAGCTTCTTGAGTATCCACCCTGTGTGTATTACTTCTGTTGATTGGAGGAAGCAGTCCTTCCTTAAGATTTCAAGATGTTCTCTAAATGGTTTTTTATTATTGTGCATTCTTACAATATTCTGCAATCTTTTAAAAAATGCAATATGGCTTTTACAGTGATTTTTTTAATGTTTATTTTTGAAAGGTAATTTAACTATTGATTTTAAATCAACACAGTAAGAGCCAAATTGTGCAATCCTTACTCACATTGGTACTCACCCATACAGTAGTCCAGTGAATTTGGTTGTGTTTAAGTACTGCACTCTCAGGTCTTCAGTACAAAAGGCTAATGTTAGAGTTGGTTGAAATGTTGGGCACCACCTTTTTTTGTTAAAAAAGACCCTTTTTTCAGAAAACAAACTTCTATTGAAAAATTGTCATCTAAACTTTCCATTTTCCTGAAGAAATCGTATTTCTTATTTTCTTTGCAGTGTTTTAATTTTTTTATAAAAATAGCTTTTGAAATCATTGACACTTTTCATTTACCAAAAGTCCTGGTTTGACACCTTGACCTAGAGCCTCAGCCTGGTGTTCCTTAATGGAACAATGTACCCAGAATCTGCCCAAACGGGGAAGATGATGATTCATTCTGATAGAGACTGTTCTTCTGGAGTAGCTGCAAATGACATGTACTTCACCTCGGCATGGATAAATTTCAGATATTATCCCTTGCAATTTCTTGTAACTTAAATGTTTTCTCCAGATCTTGAAAAAGTGCTCAGTATATTCTTTTTTTTATTAACAATAGAAAATATCACAAGAGCAAACAGTTCCTTTAAAATTTCATTCAAAACATGTCAAGAATTAGGCACGTTAGGGTGTTCAAAGAGCAAAATTGTTTACATTGTATTGTCTCATGTTTCTCAACTTTCTGATCGTTACCATTGTTATTTTATACCCCAGTTTCTTCATTCTGTTTTAAAATACATTTTCAGTTAATCAGGACAGAAGCCTTAAAGTTTTGTTTTTTGGAAAATAAAGTTCTTAGGACTAGATAGAGGCCTTAAGCCCAGCTCTGCTTATGAGGCAGAACAGGGTTGTGTGGTCTGAGGACATACATCACTGTTTCTCCCCTGTTCCCCTCTTGCTGCAAGGCCAGTAATATTTTAGCAGCACTGGAAAAGGTGTACCTCATTTCTCTCCTTGTGCCAGCTCAGTTGTCCAATGCACCAGGGGTGGTGAAGTTAAAGATAGGTTCCGTACACGCTCCTTTCTCAATGCCCACTTGGTTGGAAGGGAGTATTGAGCATGCAGTCCTTGCCCCCAGCAGCATTGGAATCCCTAATATGGTCATGCAGTGAGGTAGCTGTGGGTCCTAGTCCCCTGTGTAGCTGCATTAGGGCAAGTCCCACTCTGGCCCTTAAAGGTCTCAATTTCAAGGATAAATTGCATTTTTTGTATAAATCAATGCCATGCTGTTCATTATTTCATCTTGTATTCAAAGTTTCCCATTTCAGTGGGATCTGGCTAGGCACAGGACCCTCCCTCACACACTGCCTCCCCCACAACTACATGGACAGGGCACTGAATCCAGCTTACTATGTGTGTGGAGACCCATGCACATCTATTCCACAGCCTTAACACGGCTACCCCTTTGGAACTTAAAGTGTTGTCATTCTGCTTAGAGATAGAAGGGGGTCAATAGAAAGGAAATTCTAATTACTACCTTCTGTTCCTTGGAACTCCCTTATACATCCATTATTTCCCCCCTTAAACTATTTTCATGATATAAGGAAGCAAAACTGAGTAACTCCATTGAAGGTGGGAGACTTATTTTCAAGTAACCACATGGTGAGTATTTTCAAACAGATGCCAATTCCTACATGAATTAATATGTAAACTTTTCCTTCTAACTAGTTACTATACAGTGTTTTCATTCACAGATCACACCCCAAAAAATCTAATCTTACACAATTCACTATATTGTAACACTGATCTTAGTATTTAAAAATGTTCTGTTTGCAATTTCAGGGAAATACATCTCAAACAAGATTGGAAGAATAAAATGAAATGTTAGCTCTGGAAAACCTTGTAAAAAGTGGCCAGAGATAAGACATGGACCAATATATTTTGTCTATTTAGTATTGACGCATAGGCAAAGAAATCTGAAGAATTTAAGAATGCTGTAAAATTGCAGCACTGATAAAGCATTTCAGTTTTACTAGATTCTCAAGTCTTTTTATTGCACTTCCTCTGTCTCCTTAATCTCTTACTTCACTTATAAAGTCAGAAATTAAAAAAACATAAACATAAAGAACTTGCAGACAACATGCAAACAGATTCCCAAACCTGGAATACATATAGTTCAGCAGGTGGCATAATGAGACTCTTGCAGAGTGGGTCAAATGGTAAAGCCTCTGGTACATCCAATTCTGTGTTTTTCTTGCATTTGCCCTTCCCAAAAGCAGCACAGCACATGACTGATGGAATCTGAAAAGGAGTCATTGTACTAGGCTCAAGTATTTGTTTTTTCCCTTATGCTGCAATTGTACCATTTGATTGGACAAATGAAAACTGCACTTGTGTGGGCATTTGTTGCCATACCTCAAAAGAGAACGTCAAAGTTGTTTTTAATGTTCACAAAATTATAGTGATACTGGAATTGCTGCTATATCTAGGTTTGTTGGTTTTCCCTTTAGCATGTTTGTTGTTTTCAGACTATAATACTTCTATTTCAGACTGCATTGTGTCGAACCGCTGTGTACAGTGGAATCCACAGTGACTTAAAATGATTTATTCCCATACAAATCCTGAAAAAGTCTTTATGTTGTGGACCAAACGAAGGCTAGAACTCCCATTTTGACCTAAGGGAAGGCTGTAAGCTGAAACCAGACACTCAAATCTAGAAAAGGCCGCCTTCCCCTTAGTTTCTCCACTGATTCTGTATAGTTACTAATCATTTTGCATCCTTGCACAGGGGTTCTGTTTCGGTAGTATCCTCCCTGCCCCAAACACATAGTTCTACTGTGGGATTTAAATGATGTGGAGAATTGTGCTGATCATCTATGTATTTATCTTTATTATTTGATCATTGCCCTGTGTGCTGTGTGTTTTACACAGGTATTAAGATAGGTCCTGCTCCAAAAGGCTGGACTTCACATCACTAGCCAGGGGTGCCACTCAGTGCATAACGTTGAGCATGTACGTAGGTTTCTGCAGAACTGGAGTTTAAGAATGCACACCTATTTGCCAGCCTTCCTTCATTCGAGACAGTTAAGAAAGAAAGGAATCAAGGACAACAAGAAAAGCGTCATTCTTGTAAAGACACTCCCTGAAGCATCCACACCCAAAAAAACCAGTCTATGTCTGAAAAACAGACCCATTTAAATATGTTCTAGTGTGTGATGATCAAGTATTCGTAAATATTGAGTAATTGTACTGCACACCTAATGAAAGAAGTTGAATCTAACTTTAATATTGGTAGTGCCTATTGTATCCCTGAAGAAAATGATAGCAAACGAATCTCAGAAATACATTTTTTGCTTCACCGAGGCATAATATATAATAATTTATGTTCAATAATTATGTCATAAATCTTTATGTTGTTTTCCTTTTCATTTCAAACTTGTGCACAGTGTTATTAGCCCATATTTTATAACATGTTCTGCGTAAATTAATTCTGTCATCTTATAGCTATGTCTGTTCCAAACAGTGGTGTCTGCTGTTTTAAGAAAATATATGTAAAATCATAGACGGCTACCGTATTAAACAAGTGGTTGTGCTATATTACATGCTCAGATTGGGAAGAAACACAGTTCACTCTTCATACTCTCAGACTGTGTGTACCAAGTCTCATTCTGGAGAGTTCTAATCACATGAAATTGGGATTTATAATGGAATTGCTGACAGTTTTTAATGGGGTTTATACTGTCACTACAAATCAACCACTACAGAATGTCCCTTGTCTTTGTAGACCGTTCCAGGAGTACAGTTTACTACTTTGAACCTTTGGAGGAATTACGTTATATGGTAGGCCAAGCTCTCCCCCAGGAACCAACCCATATACTTTTGAATGTTTCAAATATTTATTTCTCATTAAATTCTATTTTCTCTAATGCATGACATGGTGAAGTAGTTTGAGAGAGATCAGAGGGCGGGGAGTCCGAACCTCCTGGGTTCTCTTTCCTGTTCTTCAGCTGTGTGCCCTTGAGCAAGCTAGCTTCTCTGTTGAGTTGAGCCATCTGCAAAATTAGTTTATCACTTACAGGTACCTCTTAAAGATGTTATGAGGCTTGCTTAATGGCTTGTAAGTGCCTTGTGGTTCTTGGATGATAGCTACTGTACTGTAAGTGCAAAGTACTTTATTACAGTACCTCAGCTAAGAGATTATGTGAAAGTAATTTTATTCTGTTTTTCTATTGGTTTGTGGCTTTTAAAGAACTGCTTCTGTTTTTATTTTAAAAATGCAGTGTAAAAGCTGGTGTATTTTATCCATGCAAAAAGAACACAATATTTTCTCCATTCTTCAACTTAGATTTGGCTTTTAATACATGCTTTCATGTTCACCATTATGTTTTCATTTGATTCTTCCCTCTTCTATTGCCTGCCAATCATCTGTGACAAGGGAACTCTCATATTCCTGGAGAAGTGACAAAGAGTTTACCTAGGCAGACAGAATCAGGACAATGTTGTGTACTATATCCATTTTTTAAAATTCTGTTCTCATGGCTGTCTGCGGCTAGTAACTATAGCTACAGAACCAAGGAATCTTTCCCATATCTGCCTCTCTTGGGGTATGTGGGCAAAAGTCTGAAAACAAAGTAGTTTAAATAACATTTGAGAAATGTCATTGCTACATTTATAACATATCCGCTGTGGTGGCACCAGACCCTATGTACTTTTCCATGTAAAACCACATTTCTCTACGGTATTTAGAAATGTATTATTTCATGGCAGAATTTATGGTCTCATTTCAAGGTGCTAGGTATAAGCAGACTCAGCAATGCCTTAAGGCCCTGGACAGCTCAAGAGGGCTCCCTATTCACTTTTTTAGTATGTGTTTTAATGTGGGGGGAGACCACCCAAAAATATTCCTGCTTAGGGCCCCCAATGGGCTGCCACTGCCTCTGTTAGGCTATGTCTACACTTGTTAATTTAAGTCGACTTAGCATGTCCACACATAAATTTTAAGTCGACTTAGAGGGGACCCTACAAAATCGACCTAGAGCGTCCACACTGGATGCCTAGGTCGACTTGTAGGGACTAGGTAGACCTCGGACAGGTCCACGGTGGCGCGGAGGGTGGGGCATCCCTTGCCAAGTGCCAGGGGGCTCAGCCTTTGCCCCATTGTACCTGAGTACAATGGGGCAAAAAGGGACAGGGACCCTGGGCGGGCCTTGGGGCCGGGGGGGGGGGGGCATGCCAGGCTGTGGCTGTGGCAGCCACCCTGGCAGGGAGGGCAGTGGGGAAGCCCTGGAGTCCCCTAAATCGACTTAAAGTCGACTCAGGGCTACTCCACGTCTACACTGGCTTAAGTCGACTTTCTAAAGTCGACTTAAGCAGCAAGTCGACTTAAAAGGAGGTTTTACAAAGTCGACTTAATTTTTCCTTAAGTCGACTTAAGGAAAGTGTAGTGTAGATGCAGAGTAAATTAAGTCGACTTAAGCAAGCTTAAGTCGACTTAATTTACAAGTGTAGATGCACCCTTACAGAGTGAACAGGATAATTACAAAAAAAATCTTTATCAGGCATATAGCCCACCAAGTTTATCTTGCCTAGAGCAGAAGTTCACCCATTTTAACATCTGTAACTACTAGTAAGCATTTAGAGTAATGCTTACCTGAAAAGAGGTATTTGTGAAGTTTATGGGCAATGTTTGTATAGGTTAGTGGTAGTATATAGTCCCCTCCAAGATACACTTTAATAATCTTGGTTTTAAAGTTATGGGTAAGTGAAGAACAATGAATATGCTCTGCATAAGAAACAGGCCTGTGAATGTTCCTACAAGAAGTGTCAGCACAATAGTAGTACAATGAGACCCTTTTCATTTGTACATAGTGCACTGAATTTATTAGAACAACTACAGTATTGATGTGATTGGCTGCAATAGTGATTTTCTTAGGGAAAAGATAAACAAATTCATCATTACAATCCTGTAGAATGGTTTTTTGAATTGAGAGAGGCTTGATTTCTTCAAGGTTCAGATTGTATGCTCCTACTTATCTAGTTTATCAGATAACCATCTAGTAATTTCACAATTGTTGTGAGACTGAACACCATGGCTTCCAAGAACTTTATAGCAAGAATGGATATAGAATTCAGATCCTCTCACTATAAAAACACAGAGCATTTGAGCTACAGGAAAATCTGTTAGCTTTGAAAGCTTATGAAGAATTCCTGATCCGTAGAACTGAGAGTGAAGTAGAAAATATTACTTGTGAAAAAAAATTTCTAAGTCACTCTCATCTCACATAAATGAATTTTTTGTTTTGTTTTGAGAACTCTTACAAATATTTGAAATGTTTTGTTCTCAAAAATCTTAATTTGAAAAAAAGAATTGTTCATTTTAAGGGGCTTCCTCTTTCTAGATTTGCTGCCCCCTAGATTTTCTTTTTCTAGATTTTTGCTCTTCTATTTTGCCATTGTAAATGGGGGATGAAAAACAGACTCGAATGAAGGTGGAAGGGGGTTGCTCCCCCTTTTCTTTTAAGTCAACCAACTCTTTCAAGTTGTTTGTTTGCAGTGAGAAACAGTGCACATGCAAGTCAGTTGTGGTTTATTCTTTTTGTCCTTCCTCATGGGAATGAAGTAGTGACCAGGGGATTCGTCTCCGTCTTATACTTCATTTCCACTATTTCTTTGCTTTCCAAGTGGATATGAGAATGTGGCTTGATCGCTTTTAGCTCTCTATATGATTTGAAAGCTTTCCAAAGTACTGCAAATAATCAGCTCATATGAGGTGATTTTTGGCTTCCATAGAAAACATGGACCGTTATACTAGGGTTGATTGGTTCTCTTTCAAGGCTGTCTCAGAGAGCAAGATAAAGAACTGACTCTATAGTCAGCTGTTTTAGAGCATTACAATGAGGATGAGTAACTTAACATTCTCCATTATTCCCCGCCTATTCTCATAATTTCTCCCATTTATTGCTTGTAAAATCTCCAGGAGAATTGTTTAAAGGTGTCTTTTAGTGGAACCACATTTGTGCTTCAGTACCATTTCGTCTCCATGACTCATATGGAGGGGGAAAACAGACACAGGTTGTTTTGTTTTGAATGTAAGTTAAGCTAGTATTTAAAATTGTACTGCTTCATAATTACCCTGTTTACAACCTTTCTTACATCTTTTCTCACAGAGAAACGTAGATTTGGATTCTAAGTGTAACTAAAATTCCAGAAAGCTTTGGCAAAGGGCAAGGCTGCTGCGTACTCAGGGATATTGTCTGAAGGAAAGGACATGTGTTTATAATTAGTAATAAACAGACCAGTTCTGTTTACATCTGTGAAAAGCCAAAAAGAGTAGTTTTCCAAAGAACTGAGTGTCTGAACCTAAGGCTACATCTGTGCTGCAGCTGGGAGTGTGCTTCCCAGCTTGGATAGACAGACAGGTACTAGCTCTGCGTTAGCTTGTATTCTAAAAATAGCAGCCTGGCCAGAGGTAGCACTGGCAGCCGTTCAGACTAGTCAGCTGAGTACAGACCCACCTGGCCCTCCGGTTCAAGCTCAGATGGTAAGCCCAACCATCACCTGTGCTACCTATTATTTTTAGCAAGCTAGCTCCGGCAGAGCTATCATGTCTGACTTTCCAAACTGGGAAGTACACACCCCATGGCACTGCAGTGTAGACGTATTCTGAATGGATTCAAAACTCAGCTTAGGCTAAAGGAAATAAATGGGGGCCTCCCAAAGACTCCTTCATGAGGCGTGCTATTTTACACTCTCCATTTCTGAACTTATTCTTTATTTTAAAAAAAAATCATTCAATCTTCTCTAGGGTTCAAAAGGTTTAAGTGCATTTTCCTCTCAAAACACAGAGCATACCCCATAAGCTTGAAACAGTGCCCACCAAAATAAATGGGAATCTTTCCTTTAGCTTCAGCAGGCACTGGACCTGACCCAAAGACAGAAATAAATATTTATTAAAACCATCCATAGGCAGTTTGATTTCAAAGAAGTCCAGCGACACTTAAATAGCTAGTGAAGAGTCATTCCAATGGAAACTTCTCCCACTATATTTAACTGTCTGAGATTTGACTCCTAGCATTCCAGGGATTCATGACAAGGATCTCTTGATACATTATTTTTGATCCACTCAGTTTAACAAGTTAGTGCTGAGTCATTAACCTAGGAGACCCTTGCTTTTACAGAAGACCAGTAAATTACAGATGATGAACCAGTGACCTCAGAGGCTTGTGCTCTGATATCACCAAAGAAACCTAGACATGTTGAACTCACAGAAATCTCTACCTTGAAATCAGCACTGCAAGCTGCAGGAGCTGAAGAATGATGCTAGAGAGGCCTGACCCTTGACATCTAACCAGCTGGCTAGAGATGTGGACCTTGAGACTGCCCAGTGCAGAACACTAAAACTTCTGAACTGGTGTCCTGACAGCATCTTTTCCCATGGCAATATATCAGCAAACCATTTCTACAGTGCATGCACTTCAGGTGGCTGCTGTTCCACCTTCAAATCACGTAGTTAATCCTCTATCCCAGGTCAAAATCAAGTTGGGAGTTCCCATTTGTGCCCATCTGACTTAATATATTCATCCTACATCCCCAAGAATAATTATAGAATTGAGAAATGATATGGAACCTGCCCCCAAGGTGCCTCTGAGATCAACATGCTCAATATTTAAGCGCCATACCTACTAGTGCAGCTAGGAAGGAGAGAGACTGGATTTGTGTCCACGCTCACCTTTGAATGGGGATGCCTATGTCATCTGGGCAAAAGGGAGGTCCAGGAAAAATTCAGCTCCCAGTGTTTTTGGCACAAAGAGTTTATAAGCTGAAGTATTTTTACAGCAAACAGTTGTATTTGGATAAATCTTTAGGGCCTGGACTTAATTAAGGACAAACAGTTTAGTTCTGGCCATATCATTAGGTAGGATGTTAATTCTACACCACAGATTTTTGCCTAGAATATGTTAAAAAAAAAATTAAATTTGAAATCATAAAATGAAAAGATCCTATTCGCTTTTCCCTTACAACTGCCACTGACTCCTCCAGCTATGATAAGATTAAAAATGTTGGGTTTGCTACTCATATCAAGAACTCTGGCTAAAGAGCTTCCAAATGCTGTCTCTGTATTTAAGCATCACTTGGGTTGGGAGTTCAAAAAAGAAAAAAAAAATCCTGAATTGATTTGTCTGGGAAGAGGAGATGGGGAGCCAGCAGCACAGAAATGGGATCTTCCAGTAAAATAGTTCTCTCTACTGCACTCAGAGCTCTCAGATGTCCATGCAGACCTGGTGTTCTTAATGTCCTTTTTTTCTTTATATAAAAACCACAAGACATTTCTCATTGTGGTGGTGGGAAAAATGGGGCCAAGTCCTTAGTTGCTGTAAAGCTGTGTAGTTCCACTGAAGTCAAGGTGACAGAATATTCCTAGCCATGGAATGAATTATGTCTGATATGTGTCTCACAGTGCTGGGGAGTGGAGCACTTACATAACATACCCTACTCAGGACTGTACCCCCAGTTTAAGTTAAAATAAGCAATTAAAATCCATGCTAAGATAAGCATTTAAATATTTGCAGGGTTGCTACCCAACACTAGTTTATATTTGAATATATAGTGCCTGATCCCCAGCTGGAATACCTTGGAAATAAGCTGTGGTGCCTAGGTGCTTCATCCCAAGGAAAAGCACAAGGAGCCATTGTGCCTCCTACATATTTCTCTGAGGCACCTTCCTTTCAGGGCTTCCCTTTGGCACCAGAAGATTGCAGTGTATAGCACGCTTTCATTGCACACCCAGCAAGTAGTGCTGGTTGGTATGTGATAAGAGGAGAGTTATGGGATGGAGTATCTGTGCAACAGCATCTGCACTCCCCTGAGTGTCATGAGTCATGCTGGATTCCAGAGGAAGAGAGTATGTTGGAGGCTGTATGAATTAGAACATGCTCTTTGATTCTTAAAGAAATACTGTCAACTTGCAAATCAGCCTCCTGAATGCGATGCTTTACCTATCAAATAATACCTACAAGAATATGTACTGTAAGAGACTGGAGAAACAATCTTTTCAGTTTGCTTTGAGACTTGGACAGCATTTTGTGTATACACTGTTCTCTTCCTGCTCTTGTTTAAAAGACCACCTCAAACAAAAGGGGGGAGAGAATTTTTTTTTTAAATAGAAAAAATACCATGGAACAACTCAAATTAGCAGGGAGACTCAGGATCAGGTATAGTCCTTGAAAATCCTTAGAGTTGTAGTTTTGGTTTATTTTAATTGATTAACTTTTATACTGACAGAGCCCCTAATTAATATACAGCCCTTAATGTACCCTTTTGTAAACTTTTAGTTTTAGGGTACTTCGACTGTAATATTATTGGAATGTTTTATTTATGTTTGGTATATTCTGAAGCAACTTTAATTTTAGGTAATGAAGTTTCTTCCCTGAGATACAAGAAAGAATTGGTATAATCGCATTTTAACAAGGCTGTGGTTACTGTGAAGGAAATACCATGAAGCATTTTTCTGGAAGCAATTAGTGGCTTAGTGAGGTTTATCCTTTGTAGTTATCACTCCCTGGGCCCCACCCTCTTTCCTTTTTGCAGCTTAAATTCTTGTATCTTGACTGTCCCTAGTGGTTTTTGGCCTTGTTTATTTTCCTTCTCAAATCATATCTGTCCTATCCTTCATGGGTTTGTAGGAATGTTTTGTCATACATTCAGAATTTGTTTGAACTACAGGCTTTCCCCTTTTGGAAGCCTTGTTTTTTTTTAATCTCTTGATGGTTAAACATTAATAGATTTACGTTAGTTACAGTTTCGTTTAGCTAAACATGTTCTTCCTTCCTCAATCCGTGGTTTTGCACAAATATAAACTGTGTACAGTTGATCACTCATTCTCCAATTTGTTAAGATTTGAGTCAGTTTAGGGCCAGATTTTAATCTCAGCTGCACAATGAGAAGCATTATTCAGGTTAAAATCACTCTCCTGTTGTAATTGCTGTGCCTAATTTAATATCTGTCTCCATCTATTTTGGGAGACCGAGGCCATTCTGAATTTCAGTCGTACAAACTGAAAATTGGTCAGATAACAGAACTCCAGTTTGCCCTTCCAGTAGCAGTTCTTTTCTCTCAATAATATATAGTATTTTATAGTCAGTTTTATTAATGTGGCTCATTAAAAGATCAAGAAGGGGACATTTGGGGCCTGATCTTGCTATCTTTATTAAGGCAAAAATAAATTCCTAGTGATTTTAATGATACTTTGTCTGAACATAAGATGGAAGCATCAGGTGCTTTATTTGTTTAATTAGAATGGTTACGTCATTTCTGTTTTTAGATTTTAAGGTGTTACTAAATGCTGCTTTTCTAATTTGCAGAAAGATTTTGTTGATGCAGTGTGAATTCAGAAGTGCACCAAGTTGAAGGACACTACATTATTGTATTCCTGCTTGTTTCTTGAATGTTATTAAATTAATGCAAGCAATAAAATAGGAATGCTGCCTGAAAATATTTTTCCCTGACAGTTTTCAGGGACTGATTAAATATTTGCATGGTTCAAATGCAAACCTATTCAATCAGGCACATAGCTCAGGAATTCATTAAAGTGTAACTCAACACCATACTTGGTGAACTTTCATTCTAATTTCATTTGTATGTAAAAAGGCATTGAATGTTAGGTACTGAAGTACTAGGCTGTTGAATACAGATATAACATTCTACTAATGACTATTTAATACATCGTTTAAAGTGGAAGTGCTAATATAAAAAACCCCAAATTTTTGTCTTTTTATATATTTTTCCCTTTTGATATAATTATGCATTATTTCTAATAACTGAAATATAGACATTCAATTTCTCATACTTAGTACTCTGACTACACATGCCTTATTCTTTACAAGATGAATGTGTGTAAAATAGACTAAGTAATAGAAATAAATTTAACTCAGGAACCTCAAGGAAATATGCAATGTGTTATAATTTTTATTGTGTAGCTGCCTTTCTTCTTCATCTGCTACCCGCCAGGTTGTTACTCCATAAGTAAGGAGTGCACCATGTAAAAAGAATCACCACAAGGCCATCCTCTTTCTTTAAAGTGGTTGTAAGGATTGCCCTGTGACTCAAAATCTGGGTCCATTTCTTGGTTCTGTTATAGACTCACTGTGTGACCTTGGGCAAATGACTGAATCTTGTGATTCAGTTCCCCCTATCATCTGTAAAATGGAGATAATGCATCCTTTCTTCTATTCTTTGTCTTTTCTGTTCAGATTGAAAGCGCTTTGCTTTTCTCTTGCTTTGTTTGTGCTCTGTGCCCTGATCTCATTGAGAACCCCTGGCATTAACCACAATACCAATAACAAAAAAGGGAGGTATGTTGTTCTTTAAGAAATAATCTGGCAATTAGGAACGTTTGTATGGATTGTCATCTTACATTTGTAAGCTTTTTGGGATAGGAACTGTGTTCTGTGTGCATGGTCTGGAGACAAGTAACTAAAGCTGCCCTTGACCTACCTTTTAAAAATACCAACCCTCTATCCTATTCAGCATTAACCATAGCAACCTTCCCCATTGTAATGTTTAGTTAAGCACTCAAAAAGAAGAGTGTTTAGAGACAAGGCACAACACTTATCAAGGCATGTCTAAACCAGTGGAACCTCCTGTGTATAACTAAAGATGTGGCGTTAACTCAAGTTTGCAAGCTAATCTGCCATAAACTAGATTTAAATCTGTATGAGAGTGCCTGAGCACAAAGTCGCACCACTTGAGCTGACCTGATTTAACAAGGAATAGTAAGATCAGAATGCACTGCTCCTGCTTCTAAAGATACCCAGATCATTCTGGGTACGCACACACGCTTAATGCAAGCATTTGTTTAGGTGCATTCTTATGACCGTTACATTTTATTAGCATAGCCATTGTAGCTTGAGATCTAACCTTACACCTCATATGTAATTAAAGTTATTTCCATATACACTGCAAGGTGTATCTAGTGCAATGTAAAACACAATGGTTTTGCTTCATCCAGAAGCAAACATTTGATTTGATTTGTTTTCCCCCATCTAAGGATGCGTCCACACTTACAAGTTAGGTTGACTTAAGGAGGCTTAAGTCAACCTAAACTACTCCCTGTCCACACTTTTAGGTCAATTTAAGGCTTAAGTCGACTTTATTAGGTCAACTTAAGCCAGTGTGGACAGCGATTCGCGCTTAAGTCGACCTTATTAAGTCAACTTAAAGTATTAAGTCGACTTAATAAGGTCGAAAAGGGGCTATGTCTACACTAGAAAAGTTAAGTCGACTTAAAGTCGACTTTATTAAGTCGACTTAATAAAGTTGACGTAACTTCTCTAGTGTAGTCATAGCCTAAGATTTTGCTTTGTCTTAAGAGTTGCTATGAACCCCAAGCCCAAGGGTGAAATTGACTTGCAAATATGTTGTTTTTTTCCTGGGTTTGTGTCAAACTTTGCAAGATTTTGACCTGATCCAAAATTTAGGCTCAGTTCACTTGAAACTGGTTTTATATTTGCCTGGAAATGGTTTGACCTTTTTAATCCATGATTTAAAATGAAGCTTTCTAAAAATATTTATCTAGCTTAATCCATCTCTTTGCCCTTCCACACATCCTCCAGATAGCACATTGCAGCAATCACCCTTTCATATTATGGGTGTGTATACACTGGCGCCTTAGGTCGACTAAAGGACGCTTAAGGCGACCTACAGAACTCTGCGTCCACACTGGGCTATTATTAAGTCGACTTAAGCACTTCCTTAAGTTGACTTAATAACACCACCTCTGAAGGTCGACTTGAGGCTTAAGTTGACCTTATTAAGTCGACTTAAAGCCAGTGTAGATGGGTATGTCTACACTGGAGGCTTTTTAAGTCGACTTAACAAGGTCGACTTAAGTTGACTTTAAGTGTAGATGCTCTGTTAAGTCGACCTTGTTAAGAGACTTAACAGAGTCGACTTAACTTAACAAATGTAGACATAGCTCCTGGCCTGACATCCCCTTCAGAGTTTGTACAGGACTATGAGACACTTCCCTCTCTAGGATTACATGTGCTGGCTCCAACACTACCCATTCTCCCCTATTGTTAATTTACACTTTTGTAACGCCTTGAAGGGTTTTTATTTTAAAATAAATATGCATATTTGATTTTTGGGAAAGGCTGCACACACTAAAGGCAAATTGACAGATGAAGTGTTGTGAATAAGCCGCAATCATCTCCTCACTCATGAGGACCCTATCCTGGAACTGTGACAGAGAGGTAAATTCAAGTACAGGATTAATATATGTAACAAATAAGAGCCTGTGTAAATTCTGATCAATCTCTATAAAATAAAAAGCTTTGTTGGTCTAGGCCCATAGCTGGTTGTTGTATGTCCCTGTGCACTACCATAAAGAAAGTACTCATGCAACTGTACAAACACATACAGACCCTTATCACACATTTATACTTGAATGAGGCAGCACAAAATGTCCTCACTCAACTCCTTTGTAAGACGCGCACATGATTCTTTTGTGGCACTTACGTAAGGAACTCTATAGAATGCAATCCTTTATCATTTTAAATCTTTTCTTAAATGGTTTTGACTTATTCTTTAGCATCTGGTTTAAAGCAGGAAGCAGCTCTTTAGCATAACTACATTTGCACATAAACATTTAAGATTTCATATACTGAAATGTAACTCAACAAATTAATATCAGTGCCTGGTACTGAGCCTTTGTTAATTTTTAATGTTTAATTTTATTTAGGCAGATAGAAAATATCCCATAGTGAATGTCACAGCTCAATTTTTGAGAAGAGAGATCCTAGTGTGTCTTTTTCTGGAGTACTACAAGCAATAAGAAACAATTCTGTTTTGACTTTGTATTTTTTTAATTGATCAACTATTTTTTGTTTATGGAAAGTTATTTCTGACAACTGTACAGGGGAGTAGCCAGCCCCTGTTTTCTGGCTGGGCCCTTGCAAATGCAGGGTGGGCCCAGCCAAGGGCAGCCCCCCACTCTCCCTACAGGGAGGGGGAGAACCACTGCACTTGGGCCAGCAGTGGTGCAAACTTCGCAGCCGCGGGGCTGGCCAGCAGCTGTGGCTGCGAGCTGAGTAGAGGCGCTAGCGCCTCTGCCCCACTCGTGACTGTGACTGCTGGGTGGTCTGCAGCCATGGTGGCGAAGTTCATGCCATGCCAGGGGCTAAGGTGGGCAGGCCTCAGGGTGAGATGGGCAGGCTTCAGGGTGTAGTGGATGGGCCCTAGCCCACCCGGGCCCACCCATGGCTACGCCCCTGCAACTGTGGGCCCGATACTGCTCAGTAGTTAACCTACTCTACTTCTCTGTTCAATGAGAGATTGGTTTGGATTTCAGTTATCTGTTTGTGTTGGAGTGGCAACCAAAAGATCCCAGTTTGGACAGGAGCACCATTTTTCTGGATCCTGTTCAAACACTTAGTAAGACACTGTTCCTTCACTGAAGACATTCACGTTTAAAAACACAATATCTGAACAATTGTGAGGGAGAAAGTGTTGCAGCATATAAGCAAAGTGATCAAACTGGTGACTAGCAGAGTTTTTACTAGTTTAAGGGTGTATGTTTTGTAATTTTTATGTAAAGGCTCAGCTGCACAACCATATAGCCATTGCTAGTTCCAACTTTTTCTTAAGTGTATAAACTACGGCCATCTGCTGTTCTAGTTACCCTTCTGTCTCCAGCTGGTCTGTTCCCAATAAGCAGTGTATGTTATTTCCACGCCTTTTGTTTCCTATCTTGCTGCTCCGCAATGCTCTTTTGCCTTACCTAGGACTTTGGACTGAGAGAGCTGGTGGAGGAGAATACTCATCTACAGTCAGTTAGAAATATCTCCAAAATTTTCTGGATTGTGAAGTTTTTACACAGGCATACATGGCAGGGGCATATATGCAGAGCCTTTCTCTGGAGATAGAAGGCCAGTGGACAATGTGCAAAGCGCAATTAAGTGGAACTTGTCCTGAAAACAGCAGAGTTCTGGGCTGTTGAGATACTGTTGGTGGGATTCAGGATATGTCTACACTGCAATAAAATACCCATAGCCGGCCAGTGTCAGCTGACTTGGGTTCAGGCGGCGGTACTATAATATAGCAGTGTAGACGTTCAGGCTCGGTTCAGGCTGGAATTCAGGCTTTGGGATCCTCCACTGTCCTGCAGCCTGAGCCCTGCAAGCCTGAGTCAGCTGACATGGGCCAGCTGTAGCTGTTTTATTGAAGCATAGACATATCCTCAGACTGTAGTCCTGGCTGGAGGTGCTTTTCTGGTTTAGCCCACTGGACTACACAGCCAATTAGGACCATTTGCCCAGGAAGTGGTAGGTTAGATTCTCCCAGCACTGGGCCAGATGTATGAAGGGAGTGGTGGTAAAGGGAGGACTTTACTGGGCTATACCCTCTCGACCAGCAGAGCTTCTAACCACTGAACTCCTGTTTGGTGTCTGGGAGGGCAGGGAGCTATTGATGGGAGCAGGACTGAACCCAACAAAAGATACAAATGGCATTTTTCTAAAAGTTACGTGGCACTGATTTTTAGAGTATACTTATATACACAGTCTAGGGTATGCCTGTTCCCAGCTCAGTACAATTCAGTTCACTGATAAGAAAGAAGTTAATGTAGATTTACTATAGCCTGTGCCACACCAATAACTTTTAATCAGAGATCCATACTGAATTCACTTTGTAATTTTGCTTAGAATATTATGCCCCCAGGCTGAACTGTTCAAGTTATTTTAAACTACATGGAGCAGTTCTGAATATTTGTAGAAATTTACAAATTTTTTGATCACTGACTTGTTGTTTGTTTAGAAAAACCCAGTATTTGTTAACTGCTAGATTTGATTTCTATGACATAGCACAGTTTTGATCAGTATAATTAGATATTGAAAATATGGAACAATTTCCATGGAGGTAAAATTGTTCTGTTTTTAAACAGTAGATGGAATATTTTTCCTAATGTGAACCCAGTCCTCTGATACTTCCTCCAGCCACCTCCCACTGATGTCAGAGATGATCTGTTAAGCTTACCTGTCATGAAAGATCAACTGCTGGAGAAATAAATCATTAAGTAGAATATTTTACAATCAAGCTTTTCCATTGTGTTTTATACAGAGAAGGGGCATCTGTGTCACAATCAATGAAAAATATATGTAAGATGGATGAAAAGACAAAGAAACAGAGTTAAAGAATTAATTGTTTTATATCTTTCCACTAAATTTTAGTAGTTTTTCAGCTTGAACAGTGGCTTCATTTTGCTCCACACTGGTCAGATGATAAGGATTAATTTGCTGTGACCTATTTGTTTTAACCTTTATGTGACCTTTAAGCTTTTTTATCCCTTTCTCTTACACTGTCTGTCATCTACCTTGCGCAGCCAAGTATAACTTCAAAGCAATGTTCTTTAGGATACTTAGTTTTATAGCATAGTCATTTATTCCAGCACATAAAACACCATTTGCCCATAAACATTGTGCCTGAAAATAGGGGTTAAAAGGGTCAAATTTAAACTCCTTGGCTATGTCTACACTGGCAAGTTAGTTCGAATTAAGGGGGCTTAATTCGAACTAACTAAAGCCATGGCTATACTAGGCTTTAGTTAGTTTGAATTAAGGGCTTCCTTAATTCGAACTAATACGTTTGAATAGGGCTTCAGAAATAAGGCTTTAATTCAAACTAACTAGTTTGAATTAGCCAATGTGGCCATATTAATTCGAACTAATTTCTTAGTTCGAACTAACCGGCCATTGAAATGAATGGGGATCACTAATTCAAACTAACTTTTTCTGGTTTGAATTAAAGCTAATTCGAACGAACTAGAATTATTTTGAATTAGTTAGTTCAAACTAACTATTTCAAACTAATTTTAGCAAGTGTAGACATAGCCCTCATGTCATGCCTCTGGGTAAATATGCAAAAAATTCATTACATACTCTTTCAGCTATTTACACTCAACATATAATTTAGCTCCTTTGGAAACTCTACATACAGGATTTCTTTAAATATAATATACCATATACAAAGTGCCCATGGGGATATCTTTTCAAAATGACTTGGGGCTTATGCTACACAATTTCCTCTCCTGTCTATAGCAGATTTATGGCTAAATTCCCATGCAGCCATTTGATTGTTTACCCATCTGTGATTACTACAAATGAGCCCAAGCCATAAAAACCTGATCTAGATTTCAAATCCTGCAGAGTTTCACATCTGGCCTCATCATATCAGGTCTTTTAGGCTCCTTTGCTTTACCTCCTCAGTGTGTGTGTGTATGTGTACATACATACGCACATACCACAAACACACAGAGTGATGCTATTTGTCACACAAATAGTTTCTCTCGTGAGCTGATCATTCATTTTCATTAATCCATTTAATCCAGGCCTGAACAACATGTAAAAAGTCTTTCACTAATACTTCCATGACAGGCAATATTCAGTCCTTACCAGTGTAAAGTTTTAGGCCCAATATTTCCTCATATTACATGTCCAGAGACAAGAACTCTATTACTGCTGGTAAGGGAGAATACTAGCTTTTCCAGTGAAATACAACTCTCACTTCTAGCTATGGATCATCCCAAGGTATTGGCATTAGAGCTGTTACATCTTTATTCATAGAAGTGCTATGATGCAAGAGCCTTTCAAGTTGTATTAGTTACCATTGGACTCAAAGTACTAAAGGAGCCTGGCCTTACAAGTAAGGGATATAAAAACTAGTCCCAATACCATTTTAAAGTTCTAAAACTTTTCTAAAATAGCTGTTTTCTGGAAATGTGTGGCCTGTACAGACGATAAATAAATCTGTTAGTCTTTAAAGTGCCACAGGACTCTGTTGTCTTTCTACAATAGACTAACACGGCTACCCCTTTGGAATTTGACTCCGTTACTTATTTATAATGCGACTATGCCAGATAAAACTTTTAATCTCATGTCTGTAAAATAAGCCCATGCCATCTATCCTTTACACAGTCCTCTGAATATCCCTTTTTAGGGACTAGGCCTTCTAGGAAATCTCATTTTGTTCATCTGTATATACAGAGATGTAAGTCAGAGGCCTTATTTTACATTACATGTGCATCTAAAGCTCCATTTTCTGCACAGGGAGTCTTGGACACGAAAGGAATATAGGAATAAGCTCTCAGGCCCCCAATTCAACAAAGTACTTAAGCACATGCATAGTTTTATGCATATGTTTAAATTCCATTGAAGTAAAAGTCAAAGCATGTGCTGAACCGGAGCCAGAGAATATAGCAAGTGCAAGCATTTGGCTCAGGTTTTGAGAGGTATGTTGAATAACTTTTTCTCCCTCTGGAAATGCCATATAAACACAGCCAGACTAAGTTTTGGGCATGGATAATCAGAACAATCTGCAACGGTTTCCCGTCTGTGGCTAATGGGATGTTTCTCCAAGCTTTGTCACCATGGCAAATACTTTTTAATACATAAACATTTGCTACATTGAAAATCCACCCACTCTTGTTGAAAGATGGCCAAGTTTTGTAAAATTACATTCCAGCTACCCTGCTGATTTTTAAGATAGGCCCTTTCAGTTAACATTCCATGTGTCCAACAAAAGATGTGTGAAAAGTACAGTTTATAAGAACATACATGGAATTTACAATTTCACATTTATATTTTCATGAGGAAAGCTACATTAAAGATATTTCTCCCTCACTCACGCACTTATTCTTCACTAGGCTTTTTGGATCCACCCCCCACTCCCCCGCCCTTCTTTCCTGCTTTATAGGGACAAGCCAGTAACCCCATGCCAAGTTTCCATCTCATCTCTGATTTCTAGTTCTGGCAGAGATTCTGTGACCATCTCATGTATTAATGAAGTTTCCTAGCCTCTATCAAGAAGGTATAAGTGTGTTGGATAGTCAGGTAGCTGGTTCATTTAAAAAAAAATCCTATTACTGTTTTTTCACAAAATATTTAATACATTTATTTCATTATTAATACATATTTAATAAAACATTTAATACATGAATGAAACCCCACAATACTGTAAAGCTAAATAAAAATGAAATTTAAACCTGACAGCCCCTTGAGGTAACAGGCAGAATGATCTGTTCAGCTTTCACTTTAAATCCCATATGGGTGTTTGACGTCAGAGGGGACAGTCCAAGAACTAATGAGGGACAAATATATACATGGAAAGACTTGAGAGAAGATGCGTGTTACAGCAGCCTCAAGGAAACAATAACTTGCATGCTGGCAACTTGTTTGGGGTTTTACAAGCCTTTTAACTCTGTCCATCAAAAAAAAAAAAGTCCAGTTTACCTCTGCTGCATCATGTGGCAGATCCACTAATTCAAAGGAAGAAACCACAGATGCACATGACATTTTCTTTCAGTGCTATGCAGTGAGCATTTTTTAAACTTTATTTTTCTGCTTTTAACCAAAAGTAATTCATGCACATTTATCAGAACCACAGGTAGTTTCGTATTGTATATCTTTCCCCCCTTGCCCTTTGGTAAAATGTGAATTTGGTAGAGGTCTGTCTGGTGGCTAAGCCTCCCACAGCTATATCCTGCTAACATACATGAAAGAACTTGGTGCAGTCCTATCCATGCCTAATGACTTCCTTTTGCCCCACCACAGTGAAGACACAAGCACTGCTAGGAAGTCACTGAAAGGTGAAAGAGCATTCTAGGTACTGATCGGCAAAGAAACAGATTGAGTATCTTTCTTGGTGCATTGTTTCACATTTCCAGATAACTCTATTTTTATAAAATCTGTAGAGATTCTCTAGTAGCTGTCCTGTGTGCGTACAAACAAAAATCTCACACAAGCCCTATGTGGAAGTGGTGATGGTATTACAAGCATGCACAGAGAGCTGCAAGCTACCGGTAGTCCTGGAGACGGCAATAGAACCCAGAAGTCCTGATTGGCAGTACTCTGCCCTAATGTAATTCATATTGGTACAGAATGTGTGTAATGTCTTTGAGGTTTCTCTTCTTATTTCATGTTTGAAACAATTTTATGGTTTCAGACCCACTAGTCTTAGAGTCAGATTCATTGAAAAATAATGAAAACAAAGCTTCCTTTGAAAAACGGGATGTTTTGCAAATGCCATCATGATCTCAGACTCTCATTCTAAATGAAAGCAAAAATATTCCTGGAAAACATTCTCTTTTGGGTTGCAGAGTCATGTGAAGTGTTCTTAATCAGCTTTGAATGTGCGTGAACTGAGCCTTCTTTTGAGGCTTCCAACATTTTGAAAATATGGGAGGAGGTAGTTTGTGCAGTGGAGAAATTTTCTCCTCTGAATTAAATATCTTCAGTATGAATACCAGGCTAACTCCCTCTCTGATCCACGAACTAGGATTCCTACCTACTTTTTCTACATCACCATTTCCCCTACTACCACCATCACTACCATGCAGGTGCCTTGTATATCTCCAGAGAATGTTGACTGGTTGCTGCTTATAGTAGACTTTAAGGTCAAAAGGAACCTCACTCACCCTATCCTTAATAATCCCCTACCCAGATGCAACACATGCCTGGTGATAGTCTATGTAAGCATGCTCAGTAAAAGCCAAATCTGAGGGGTGTGGCATGGGAGGCAAATGCCCTATTACCTCTGTCCCAGCCTCTGCTGCTCTAAGGGGGAGAAAAGAGTGGTGATGTAGCAATGGTAGGAAACTTTAAGCAAGAGAAAAAAAAGCTAATATAGAAAAAGCTCTAATTTTCAGATAGTACAGAGCATCAGGTGCCTAATTCAAACCCCATTGAAGTCAACGGAAAGACTCCCAATGAGCTTAGTGGGCTTTGGATCGGAATCTAAATGCCTTAACAAAAGGTTCTTATAATTTGTGACATGCACCCAAATTAATTGAGAATGGTAATAGAATACTAGAGATTCAACTTTTGCCAAAATTTCACTGGCACAAAAACATTATAATGAAACACTGTGTATTTGTTAGAGAAGCTGAGTCTCAAAAATAAACTAATTTTGAGTTCTCTGAGGGTTTTACAGTCCTTTAAACTCAATTCATACTCAAATACAATACCAGATTTCTCATAATGGATAGCAAAGTGTGCAGCTCATCCACAGTTAGATTCTGATGCTGTAGAGACGGTATGTCTAAATTTTGTGTTAAAGCTTGTGGGAAGTTTACTTTCCCACTGCAGAATGAAGGTTTCTTCCGTGAACAAGACTATTAATGTAAATAAGTAAATAACTAAAATATTCAAGTCTACTTAAATAACACTAGAACTGTACTAAAATATTCATTCCTTAATTGTGAAACACTTGAAATCTGGGGATTCCCTGTGTCCTCGAATAAATCAAAAGCATATTAAATCCAGCTTTCATATAAGAAACATCTGGTTATTTAAGTTTCCTCCTGTAATACTAATTTTAACAACCCCCAAATGTGAGTAGAAATACTACCTTATACTTTGTTTAAAGTTCATTTCCTGTCCCTAGGATATTCACTGACCTTTCAATGATGGCCATTTTGCTCACCACTTTCTTATTCCCATTTTCATTGACTTCATTCCATTCTTGACCTCTCTTCCCCTCAAGAAAATTAAATACAGCCCAAAACATGTTGGACACCAATTAGTTTTACAGCTCTTCTTACCTCCCCTCCTACTGCATTCTTTAGTTCATTGAGTCCACTGTACCTTTATACTTTGAGTCTCCACAAAAACGTTATAGCTTCATTGGAAAATGAACTCTGTTCTGTGAAGTTAAAACCTCCCAATTTTTTTTCTGCTCACCATAATAAACTGAAAACAAATGCTAGACATTGGGGGGAAATATGACTTCATTTTCAGCTTTGATTTGAGCAAAAAATGTTATTTCTTTAGCTCTTCTGTTATTTCTATCATGTGTTGCGGATGTATATGAAATGGTACAACAATAATTCTGTATATAACAAAACATGTAAAACCTATTAATTAAAATTAAAAATCCCCATCACTTACCATAGCATCTTTTTAATTAAAAAAGTATTTGGGGAAAGGGAGTAACATCTTTCTATATGCTATAATGATATTACATCAGAAAAACCATATTCCCTTTTTAAACATCTATTAAAGAACAAGAAAGTACAAATATAGGTTCAGATCCTATAGTTATTAAAGTAAATGGAGCAGATCTTGCTCTGTTGCACTGGTTTAAATCTAGAGTTTCAATGTAGCTAAGAGTGGGATCTGTCCAATAAGTGTTTGCTACTAGCATAGGTCCTGTTTCAACAAGATACTTAAGCACATGCTTAACTTTAAACACACAGATAATAAGAGGGAGCAACCACTCTTTTGTCTACTAACGTTATGTTCCAAACTTCAGGTTGGGCATGGGCTTAGGCATCTTTCTGAATTAAGTTCTTAAATGGAAGCAAGAGTAGCCACAATTTTTATGAAGATATTGGGCCAGATTTTACAATCCCTGCTTTGGCACCCTCTCACTCCATCCCCTCACTCATGAAATTCTCTGCAATCTAGTTTTGTTATGGCCTGTAAGGGCCTTATCCTGTACCCATTAAAGTCAATGACAGAGTTTCCATTGACTTTGGCATAGCAGGTTCAGACTGTATATTTGCAGGTTTATCTTCTGTTTCTTTCAATCCTCTATACTAAAACACTCCAACGGAAAAAAGATTTGATTTGTTTCTTCACATTAACTGAAATGTTTCATGTGTATGGAAGGAGCTTCCCCCACTTCCCTCCCACCATTATACCTGATTTGAACAATGTGGCCCTACAGAATTCTCGTGGTATCTTTTTCAATTTACAGAACTCTTAAATAAAATTGTTTATGTTTAATGGTAAAGTACCTGCTAAATTGGGTTTTGGGGATTCTTATGTGGGGAAAATAAACTAATCAGTTTAAGAGTTATGATCGTTATGAACGAACCAATAAATCAATCTGATCTTTAAAGAATGATTTGCTTTGGGAGGGAAGGGAGGACCAAGAGGAAGAAAAGAAAAGGAAAACCAGGAAGATTCCCCTCTTTCCCATTCTGACAATGAATGAACCCCCTGTTTTGGCTTTAAGCAAAACTTCAGCAACTTCAGGGACTGTATCTTTCTATCAAAGGATTTTCTCAAGCACCCATCACTGTAATAGCTGAGCACTTGCAATTACATCATAGGTCCTTCAAATGTTTGCAATATTTTTTATTATTATTATTTTTATCTCTGCCCATATTCTTGATCATTTGTGGGCTTTTCCTTAAAACCAGCTATTTTCCTAGTAGAGTTCTGCCACAATATAGTTTTTACATCTTAGAGAGACTAATAAAACTGAAGCAGTCTCCATGGCATGTTTAGTGTTTCTAATTTTAGGTATTTAGTTTTTTTCTTTCAATGTCAATAGGTTATGGTATCACTCTCTTAGGGTCTGTCTACACAACAGTTAGACACCAGTGGCTTATAGGTGCCAGCTGACTTTGGCTCCTATGGCTGTTTAATTATGGTGTAGACTTTCAGGCTCAGGCTGGAGCCTAGGTTCTAGAACCCTGCGAGGTGGGAGGATTCCAGAACTCAGGCTGCAGTTGGAGCTCAACATCTATGCCTAAGTAAACATTCCCATGAGCCTGAGCCTTGAGAGCTTGAGTCAGCTGGCCTGGGCCTGCCCCAGGTGTCTAAATGCAGTGTAGATATAGCCTAAGGTGTAAAGATCAGTTTTAAAACCATATGTTTAAATGCTTGTTTTCTTTAAATCAAAAAGTGGTTGTTCTTAGGGATGATTTTTGGGGTGTAAGAGAACTTAGGGTCCACTATCCCCCTCTCTGAGCAGTTTTCAACCCTGCAAAAGTGGTGAGCTTCAGGCATGTTGGTGCATATTTAATAAATCTATACTCATTTTTGCTATTATCAGTCTGAGCCTAAAATGAGAAATCTTTGGCATATCACTACCCATCTTAAGCTAAGAGATGAAACTATTATGGCCTCATTTAGTAACAGTGTTATATGCTTTGTATTTTTCTTTACTTACAGTTGCAGGTAAATACTTTTTTTCCTCACTAAAATGCATGTGAATGCAAGTCAGAGGAGTTTTTAATGAACATGTTTTATGGCAAGATGCGCTAAACACATGTTAACAAATCTTAGTCTTTCCGTACTCTCTCTCTCTCTCTGTTCTGTCTTTTGAATTCAGCAAAAAAATATTGTGGGACCAGATCCTTAGCTGGTGGCACATCCTTAGCTGGTGTAAACTGCTGTAGCTCCATGGACCTCAATGGAGCTTCATCAGTTTGCACCAGGTCAGGATGGATCTGGTCCAGTATTGTAAGGAAAGGTGAAATATTTTAACAAGATACAATTAAAAAGCAGGCTGAAAATTGAGCTGGTGAGAATTATGCACAGAGAAACAGGAATATGCTGCCAGAAAGTGACAATGTACCATATGCAAACGTTGTTCACCTCAGAGTACACATACTCTTATAATTACATTAACACACTGTGATGTGAACAGAAGATATGTACCATATAATAAAGAATTAATCTAACATGGATAGCTGCTTGCAATACATGCTAAAGGAGGTTTCTCTATGCCTTAATGACAAGCCTAAGAAACATGTACATGAAAGCAAAAAGCATTAGAACAGGACCCGTGTGTGTGTGTGTGTGTGTGTGTGTGTGTGCTGTGCATCTAATACTTATGATCAGCAAGGAAAGTGTGATCTAGTGTGCACGATAGCTCTGGGCAATGTCATTCCCTTCATGTCCTACTGAAGAGCTGTGTGTGTGCCCAGCTTTCTTTTAAGCAGCTTTCAGAGACCTCCTAAAATAGTCTAAAAAGTCTATAGTGACTCATGATTCTGTCAACACATGTCATCTTAGCAGGATTTTGCTCAGTTGCCCCAGGTGTTTGTAGTACTTGCTGACCTTCTGTACCAGCAATTCTGTTTCTTGCAGCCAGAACTTAGCTTTCCTACTGTTGGCAACAGCGAAAGCTGCAAGTGTCCCAAGACCATCACATGAATGGTGGAGACAGCAGCTCCAGGAAATTATAGGAAAATGCTGCTGTCCTAGGACAGCAACGACCTGAACCAGCAGCAGCATCTTTGAATGTGGACTCAATATTTTATTTTTCAAAATAGGACAGTCATATGTTCAACTAATGACTTTAGTGTTCAAAATACAGAGGTCAGTAAACAGCCCAATATTACTGCAGGCTGTTGATAAGATGATGCCATGTGTTAGAGCTGGATGTATTTGTTTATGGAGTTAGAGGATTCTTTTAATATTAATGTGAAAAGTATGTAAGAGCACCCAGAGCATGGGACAGGCACCTTCATTGTATTTTATAACTCAAAAGAGAATGGTGTGTGTGTTTTTTGTTTTAAAGGCTTTTTGTTTCAAAAATTAATAGAATAGGATGAAATAACTTTTAAAAACAGTTTGAGTTTTTAGATAATGAAAATTAGGATCATATTTGCTAAGGTATTTTAATGAAACCTCTTGTGAATCCAAATGTTTGCAGTAACTCCAAGTCGGTTAACTTTGAAAAATCATCACCCCCAACACCACATATGTTTCACTACTTCCATGAAGCTCCCACTCTTCTATCATCTCAGGCAAGAAAAAGGCTCATTACTGCTGCTGCTTAGCACAGTGGCTACAGAAGGGCAAATGCACTGTTTAAACTTCCTAGAACCAGTCTGCTTGTCAGGAGCTTACAGTTCTTCTTCTCCCAAAACTGCTTCTGTTTGTGGAGAGTTAACTTTTCAGTGATCAGGTCTCATGGTCTAGAATAGATTACAAAGAGTCTTCTGAGCAAGGGGAACCAAAAAGTCTGAGCATGTGAGAAATGACTGTAGGATTTAGTCCTAAATATGTGATTATTAATCTGGTAATAATAGCAAATTGTGACGGGAAAAGGGCTACAACACATTGTCACCGAGGACCAGAAGTTTCATATGCAATCTACGATCCTTTGCTTCCTCCTTCATGGAGCTTGCCAACATATTTTTGGTGGAACAGTTTTTCATTCAAATATGCAGTTTTGTTGAAATTGAAACATTATGGGAACATGATATCTATGATATTATTTTATAAGAAAATTAAAATATTTTATTTAGTCAATGTCAGTGTTTTGTGTGTCATTTTGATTCATTTTGCTTTGACTTTCATATTCTGTTTTATTTTTTTCATAACAGAATATAAAAAACCAAAATGATTGATTTCCCTTCCCCCCCAATTTTTTTTATTTAATTTCATGGGAAATATTAATTTTTTGTCATCTTATTCCAGTCTGGAACAATTTTCCCCCCCAAATTGTCAGAATTTCCTGTGGAACAGAAATTCCAATTCTTAACCAGCTGTACTCCTTTGCCTACAGGAGTTTTGCCTGACTGGGGGCACGAACACACTCCAAACTTGTTGAAGTTTGTGAAATAGTAAATACTTTCTATTCAGGTGAAGGATCTCTCACTGGGAGAAGGATCACTATATGTATAGTCAAAATCTATTCCAATAAAAGGTACAGTGCTATATGAATATAACTAATTAAAATGAAAACTGTGTAGTTTTCAATTTAGACAACAAACTTGAACACTCTGAGTGAGGCCAGTTCCACACCATCCCCCCTCCCTACATCTCCTTATGTCTAAAGATTGCAACACATTACAGGGGTCTTGCTTCCTTACTGCTCTACTGGGGATTTAGCCAAATAACTACCCCTCTCCTTTTTGCTGATGATAGGAATAACATAAATTATGTAATTCCCCCATGTCAATGAACTCCATTGTCAGAGCAGATTCTCAAGATCCTGACAATAAATACATGTTTATAAAAATGAATTTCATATTTAAACTAACCATTCTGGCTCCCTGGTATCTGTAACTGTCTATTGCATCAATATGAGTGTTTGCTTTAAAAACAATACATTTGCCTAAAAAAACCTACCCAAGACGTTTGCCTCATAGAATGTAGTATTCTGCTGTATTTCATAGACCATCTACATAAAATCACACAAACAAAAGTATAAACATATTAACAAATTTTACAAGAAATCCAATAAGGCCATAGTGTCAAATGGCCCAGGGGATCTGTAGACGTCCAGCATCAGAAATGAAATCTAGTGTGGTTATCAGCAATGCTGAGCAAGTTCTTATATGGCCCTCCCCAACTGCATCCAGTCCATTGTTCAAATCCCTCTTTGCAGTGTCTACGGCATCAAAGGATTGTGGGGTCTGTATTGGCCACTGTTGTGTTCTGGGTTCTTGACCCAAAACGAATGATTACCACACATGGAAGATGAATCATATTGGGAAATCCAGATACATATTCGGATATTTTTGGGATACTTTCATATATAATCCGGATATTTTTGGGATACTTAAATCATTAATTTTGAGGTGTCATCTCAGAAAAAGTCGGTTTTTAATGAGAGGAAGTTTATGGTTTTTTATCCTGGGACAAAGAGATCATTCCATCTACAGAGGGAGCATGGAAAAAAAATCCATGAATATAGGAACAAGAAGGGGATATCAAGGCTGACATTGTTGGCAGGGCAGAGAGGGTGGATGTAAAATATGTTAGATTTGAGCTGTGGACCAGGGTAGAGAGTACAGTAGTGATGAAGGGAGAGGAATTTGTACTTGAGGTGGTGAGGAAAGGGGAGCTAGTGAGGAGAGTGTAGGATGAAAGTGATACAATCAAATGATTTATAGGCCATGTTGTGGCTGAATGGAACCTGATGGTCAGAGAAGAGATTAAGGGCAAAGAAAGTTACATGTTAAAATAAAAAGGAGAGTATGGAATGGAGATTCTTGAGGCCTTCATGTCCAAATGAGAGGCTACTGTACGCACTTGAGACATATCTAAGGGAGAAAAGAGCATTTGCTGCTTTGAGGAGGACCAAAAAATAACATGCTTGTCAGTAAACTTGAAGGAGTGCAGCAAACCAGTTTGGAGGAGGGTGGACTGAAAGAAATTAATGTACCTTTCCCCATCTCCAATACTGCAGACCTCTTGGGAATAAGAGTTGGAAAAAAATTCACATTATCAAATTTTCTGACTCCTCAAATGGTACTGATTTATGAAAGCCCTTTGCTTCCTTTCCAATATTCCTTTTTTCTTTTCCAGTGAGTTCAGTTGTTAATGATTAATGGTCACCCTCTGAGGAAAGAGGGTGAAAAAAATCTGTGGAGATGAAATTCAGCACAATACCTCAGTCAAATCTCCCTTCTGTAGCCGAAGACTTTTCTCAGCCATACCCAAGCCTGGTGGCTTGTCATTTATTTTTCAAATTAGCTACAAACCAATACAAACAACAAAGCTGAGGTTATAGACAATGTTTGTGCTAGAGTGAATCCCACGTCTTTTGAAGCTTTTCATACAGTGGCCCCTGGGGTCAAAAATAAATACTGACCAGATGGGAAATAATGCCTGGAGGAACATTGAACTTTCAAAGCACAGGGCAACAATTTTTCATAGAACTCTGAAGTTGAGAGGAGTTATACACACAGCTGTGGTGAAGTTTAAATTCCTAGCATATTACTTATATCAGAAGCTGGAGATGAACTGCCAAACCTCATCAGCTTAAACTAGTTATAATGAAGGGAAAAAATCCTAGCCCAGTACCAGCAACAATAGAGGTAGGGCTGCTACTAAGATATTCAGGGGGGAAATAATTACAACTGAATGAGGCTAGTATGCCAGGTTTACCAAGTCCAGCTGTGCTAAAGTGCACAGTTCCAGTTATCAGCACCTTACCCACTCACTGTTGTTATTTTCCAAAGCACAATCATATGTCTCAAGATTCTCTGGATGCAGTTTCATCTTTAATATCCAATACCTGATGGTGCGTCTACACTTGTAAATTAAGTCGACTTAAACTTGCTTAAGTCGACTTAATTTACCCTGCATCTACACTACAGTTTCCTTAAGTCGACTTAAGCAAGTTGTTTAAGTCAACTTAAGGAAAATAAAGTCAACTTAATGAAAATTCAGTCGACTTTATTAAACCTCATTTTAATTCTACTTTAGGCTTAAGTCGACTTTTTCAAGTCGACTTAAGCCAGTGTAGACCTGGAGTAGCCCTAAGTCGACTTAGGGCTACTCCAGGACTCCACCACTGCCCTCCCTGCTGGGGGGGAAAGGGCACAGGGGGAGCCTGGCATGACCCCCAGAGGGCAGGGCACAGCCTGCCCACCCTGCCCCTATGCCCTGCCAGGGTCCCTGTCCCCCTTTGCCCCATTGTACTCATGTACAATGGGGCAAAGGCTAAGCCCCCTGTCAGTGGGTAAGGGGTGCCCCCCCACCACCGTGGACCTGCCCTAGGTCCCCCTAGTTCCTAGAAGTCGACCTAAGCGTCCAGTCGACTTTGTAAGTTCCCCCCTAAGTCGACTTTAAATTTAGGTGTAGACATGCTAAGTCGACTTAGCTAAAGTTGACCTAAATTTACAAGTGTAGACATAGCCTGAGTTACTGGATCATCCCTGGTGCTGCATTCCCCTCCTGTCACTAGAACTTCTGGTGAACATATCTCATGGTTCTCAGCACTGCAGTAAATTGAACTGCTCTATGATTCTTTCCCACTAAATTGTGGGAGAACTTGTCTGTTATTCTGGATACATGGGGTAAATTGTGGGATGGCATTAGGTGATTATCACCACTCGATTGATTTAGCTTGTGTCCTCACTGAAAGTGGCAGGTTACTGTCCTGTGTAATAGCCTGTTCCCCAGGATGGGCTATCTAGATCAAGTTTAGTGCACACATGTGAACAGAATGGGACTTAGGATAAGTTTACACTTGCAAGAAAAGGTGAGTTCTTAATGTGGGTTAGCTAACCCTGGTTAAGATAGCAGTGAAGACATACGTGGCTTCTAACTCAGGTGAGCAGTGCTAGTTAAAACCTGTCAGGCAGCTAGGGTGCAGCACTGCTAATCTGAGATAAAAGCTGACTTGCCATGTATTTGCTGGCATCATAACTTCAGTTGTCCAAGTACAGTGTATGTACAAATGGATTTTTGTTGCAAGGAAATTTAGCCACTCTGGTGCCAGCGGGTTCTAGTCATGGTTTGGTATATTCTGCTCTGCAGTGATCTCTGTATGTCCCTCTTGCTTCATTGTAAAAAAAAACCCAAGAAAGATGAAAGAAAAATTTTATTTTCCACATTTTAGAGAGAGAGAGAGAGAGAGAGAGAGAGAGAGAGAGAGAGAGAGAATATTGTGCAGTGATTAAAACAAAGACAAGTTAAAAAAGATGTTTTGTGAAATTTCATTCTGGTTTTTAGTTTTTCATCATGCATTATTTTGCAACTCTCAAATTTTGCTTTAGTGACACTTTTGACAACTATTTTCATATGAAAAATGAATGTTTCACATTTTCAGGGTAAAAGCCTTGCTTTGAAAAATGGGCTCATTTTGATAACCGGCCATTCTCTGGTATATGGAAATATGTTTTTTTAAAACATTGCAATTCTTTGCAAAACTATTTTATGAAAATAAGTTTACTTTTCAGGTGCAGGCTGAAATATGAAGACCTTTGAACTTTGAAAAGCTGTTCCTTCCAACTATTTCCCACAACCCTAACCAGGCATTGTGAATTCTGCTACTGACTCTACGGCCTTGAACAAGTGACCTAGACTCCTACGAAAGACTCAGCCTAAAGCATTTACACAGCAAAAAAGGACCCATGGCAGCAAGTCTCAGAGCCTGGGTCAGCTGAATTGGGCTCATGCTACAGGGCTAAAAATAGCAATGCAGATGTCTGGGCTTTAGCTGGAGCCCACATTCTGAGACCCACCTACTTCCACTGGGTTTTGGATCCTGGCCCCGAGCCTCACCCTCCCTGACAGAGTTTGAGCATGGTCTTCAAATATCTAATGCTGCTATTTGAGCTCCATAGCACAAGCTTCCCAAGCCTGATTCTGTTTATTTGGGCTCTGAAACTTGCTTCCCCAGGTCTTTTTTTGAAGTCCAGATCTTCCTTAAGGGACTGAGCACCCAAATCGCACTGAAATTCAGTACGAGTTGGACCCCTAATTCCCTTAGATTCCTTTGAAAATTCCAATTTTAATTTCTCATTGACTCAGTTTATCCCTTTGTGAAAATGGAAGAAACACCTACCAAGATCACAGCACTACTGTGATGCTTAGTTTAGTGACTACAGAATGCATTCACGTCCTTGAAGGCACCATGGCTATTTACAAAGTTAAGTCGACTTTGTTAAGTCAACTTAACAAGGTCGACTTTAGGTCGACTTAAAGTCAACCTTGTTAAGTCGACGTAACAAATTGACTACACTTTAAGTTGACTTTGTTAAGTCGACTTAACAGCAGAGATAGCCGTTATATTGGCTTTAAATCGACTTAATAAAGTTGACTTAGCGTTAATTGCTGTCTACACTGGCCTTAAGTCAACTTAAGGAATTGACTTAAGGCTTAAGTCGATCTAAAAGGAGGTGTTATTAAGTCAATTTAAGCTTTCCGTAAGTCTACTTAAGGAAAGCCCAGTGTGGACGCGGCTTTGTTTAGGTCGACTTAAGTGTCCTTAAGTCGACCTAACTTGCCAATGTAGACATGCCCTACAGGCCTAATATGCAACCCTTGCTGATTTCCAGTAGTCTTCGTTCATAGGAGCACTTCTGTTGCTGTCAATAACACGCTCTACTTGAATAAGTACTCTTGGCATGAGAAAAGGTTACAGTCTCAAACACTGAGCCCTTGTCTACACTGGCAGGAGACTTAAAGTCGACATTGAGAGGCCGAATTAATAAAACCGGAGGAGAGTGTCCACACGACACTCCATCCTCCGGCTTCTTGTGTCTATATTACCCCTGCAGCACCAGAGCCAGCTGGGTAGCCAACCGGCCGGCCCCTGCAGCCAGCCAGTTGCTGACCCCCACAGACCCATTGCCTCTGGCCCCACAACCCAGCTGCCACTGGCCCCTGCAACCCCGGTTGGCAGCAGGGCAGCGGGGACCGGCAGCAGCCCCGACAGCGCGACTGCTGTGCCCGCAGCGGGGCTCTCCAGCCAGCAGCAGGGCTGCGGGGATGAGCGGCAGCCCTGGCAGCCAGGCAGCATACAGCCGGAGGCCAGTGCCTACACTGGGGTTAAGGCGAATTACTAAATTTGCACTTAACCCTACGCCTCCTGGAGGGGTGGATTTACAAGGTCGACTTGTAACACCTCCTAATTCGACCTTCCAGCTGCCTGAGTGTGTACGCAGGCTGTAGAAGGTCGAAGTAAGCAGAGTTACATCAACCTAAGCCCTCAGAGTAGACCAGGCCTGAGCATTAATCCTCCTGGTCAAGTTTACAAACCTAAAATATGTACAGGTGCAGGGGCTTGCAACCAAAAGGTAGGTAAATCAGAGAGTTACATTCTGAAACACACCATATAAACCTCTTAAATATGTCTTTCAAGATTCATGGAACAAGCAAAGTCATCAGTTTCCCTCTGTGGCCTACCTACTACTGTGGGCAAATAACACCCATATGTCCCTTCCCCAAAGATAAAGTAATGGAGGATGTCCATGTGCTGCTATATTTCAACTCCCCTCTCTTCCATCCCAGCCAGCAAGAGTTACCTGGGTATGTATAACCTGGACTGCTGGGAATTAGCCCAGCCCAGAACGGTAGGCTAACTCAGATTTACTTCAGTTCTTGATTTATATATAATCTAAATTAAAATCACCATTAGAATTCTCAAAGCACAATACATTCTTTAACACCTCCTGAGTCACTTGGTTCTGGTATAATTTCTGAAGATCATTCCAGACGTGCAACTGGCGAGCTCTAGATTCATGTGTAACAGTTTTGGTAGTTTGTTGTTTTTCTTAAATTCTCAACGTACAATCAGAGATCCTGACAACTCTGTGCAGTGTTAGTATACATTCTTCAGAAACGTGAATGTGCTTTCCCCCCTCCCTTATTTTCTTGACTCAGTAGCAAAAACTGGTATGTTTAGTTAAAACCGCCTGAATACATTCCACAGAGGTTCTCTGATAAGAGGCATACTCTCAGGGCAAGTATGTTACTTTGTAAATGGCAGTCTTAAAGACACCAGGATCCCTGAATTATGATGACTTTTCTATGAAGTAAATTTGGAGATTAATCTGCAGTCCCTTCCTGACACTGAAGCACTGCACATTTTTCCATGCGTAAACCCTTTTAGCAAATAAGGGCCCCAAATATTTTGTCTAAATTCCTTGTTCAATGAACCTCCAAGAAAACTTATGGAGCAGTGGAATTAAAAGATTAAACTGCAAGCCACTTGTACTAAGTCTTTCAATGACTTACGAAGCATAGAGTTTATATAGTAACTGAGCCTGCAGACTCAATTGCTTTAAGAGAAGTCTAAAAACTCATTTGTTTTTCTGTTGCCTCACTTAACCACTTTGCTGCCATGTAGATGTGCTCATCCAAAATGTCTTTGACTTGTTATGCAAAAAAAAAAAAAAATCAACAAAATAACCCTTTTGTTTGTTGGGGAAACTTCTTTCAATATGAGTCCAGGGGGTAAGAAATGAAAGAAGCAATATCATATGAACACGATATGAACATATTCATGGCTATGGGACCAGTTAATTCATACATATTTCAGTCAAGTAGTGTCCTATGTGTGGAAATCAGACGGAAACATGTCTGTTTTTTAAAACCTCACGAGGGAGGGGGGAAGTGGATTGGTACTTCGTTAAATATTAATTGTTGGTTTGGATGAGTACAAATTTAGCCTATGTCTACAGTTAACTAATCAGAAGATACTGTGATACAGAGGAAAGGAATTACCCTAGCATAAATATCATGGGGAAAAAGTAATGAATGATTGATAATCTGGATGTGCAGTATATTTTAGTAGTATAATAGGAGGTTTGGTTCCTACACAGAGAGGTAGGTTAAACTATATTGCAGTTGGTTCTTAAACTACATGAGGAGTGTGAATAGCTAGATGATAGCACATTCTTTTACACCATCTCCATATGCTGAGACTGTTACAGGTCTTGTCATCTGTTTTCACTCAATGCTGGTTTATTTTTTGGGTGGCTGATAGTTCTGACAGAGAGTGTGTGGGAATCCCCACGTCCTTCTGATAAAACTGATTATCTGATTTCTGTTAGCACCAGAGATGCAAGTCAGGAGTGAGGCGTTGTAATGTGCTGTATAATCTCATAGCTAGAGATGATCCCTGCCCCAAAGAGCCTACAGTACTGAAAGAGTATAGGAGAGGGGAAAAGAGGGTACTACTGTTAGGAGCATGTGAATATATAAACTAGCTTTTGGCAGAGTTTGTCTTTTTTAATTTTTAAAGATACAAATAAATGACTCAATTTTCTGCTAGCCATGCTCTAGCCACAGTGAACAATGTTAGTTAGATATCCATTTTGGATTTCACAGGATCTAAAGAGAAGATTGGATGTATACAGTTTATACCATTTTATTACAGGACTGTAATGCCCCCTTTAGTGAAGTGGCAGGTGTCGGAGTGGATACTATCAATCTTATACCCATACATTTTTTCCTTTCATACCCAGGTGATGATTTATTTTCATATCTGGTTGCCTACTTGAAACTTCAAACTGTTCAGAACCTAATACAGCATGGGAACAGGTTGGTAACATGTATTTGTTATACATGTAATTGGTCCTCCTGGATTTGCAAGAGAAAGCATGGGGTCAGGTCCTAGTGGTAATTGTTATATTTAACAAGCTTTTCATTGGTTGTAGTCAAGCCTTCCTAGACTTGGTTACTCTCTGTTTCCACAGAATATAGGAATATGCTATTGATCTTAAGTTATGTGATAACTCAAGTAGCACAAGACTATCCAGAGTGTGACAGGTGTTCCAAACACTTTACCAATCACAGTGAGGAAAAAGTTGAGATGAAGAGAAAAATTTCAGTAGATGCCCGATGGTTTTTAGAAGGGAGACTCCTGCATAACTAGAGTATTCCTTTCAAGAATAACAGGTTTGAGGTGAAACTTCATACAGCTCATCAAAAGCCCATCAAAGTACTCTAGGATCCATATGAGACAGGACTTCCAATGACCCTTTTGAATGCCTCCTTCCTTTTTTCTTGTGTTAATGACAACTTAGTTCTGGATTGTACTTACATATAGGCAATTTTCACGTGGGGATTCTGCTTATCAAGATGTATATACTAAGCAGTGAGTCCATATATTTAACAGAAAGCTGACAATACAAGGGGCACCTAGATCACTAAAAAGTGTTTGTCAAAAGCTTTGCCTGAACAGAGAAAAAAAAGTTAATACTTCCCCAAAATTTGGTCAGCTGATGTTAAACCTGTTTATATTCTCCATCATGGCTTTGATGTGAAAAAAAATAGTTCAGGGGCCCTGAAGGACAGCTGTTTGAAATAGCTGGGATAGAATGACTATTGGAGGGTGTGACGGGGTAGGTTTATCCCACACTGGAAAGGCTGACCAAACCCTGTGGGTGGTGGAAGCCACGCCCCTTAAACGCTGCCGAGCATGCTCAGACTGCTGCCTTAGTATAAATGAGGATAGCACAGCTCAGCCTGGGCTGGCCGGCGTGGAGGAAGGACGCCTGGTGGAGGCTCCTGAGGAGGAGCCACACCAGCCCTGGCGGGAGAACAGGAGCAAGCCAGGGAACCTGGGAGGCGTGCAAGTTACCTGCAAGTGGCTGGGGGGCAGACGTGCAGGTACACACAACTACCTGGGAATCCCAGAGCCCCGATTAGGTGGACACTGAATTCTTCCCTTCTTGTCCTATTAAAGTTTTGGGCTGGGAGCAGAGACACAGAAAAAGAGGCGTGGGTGTACAGAATGTTATCACAATAAGACTTCAGTGAAACAATTAGGTTGTGAAAATGCGCACAATTTGATTGTAAAACACTTCAGTATGATAGCTGCTATAGTTAAAGATCATTATCAATAAGTAAATTAGAGATGGCCTGAAATTTTCCAGTAAAACGTTTTTCTAACAGAAAATGATAGTTTGTCAAAAGCAAAGCATTTAGCATATACATGTCATGTGACAAGAGTTGAGGAAAAAAATATTCAAAAAGCATTTTCTGTTTAAGGCTAAAACATAGTTTCAATGGTTTTTGGAATGCAACATTTTGATTTTTCATTTCAATTTTTATAACAAAATAAAGTCTAAATTGGAAAAAAATGTTTTAATCAAAAACAAATTTCTGGACTTGATTTCTGGGACATTTCAAAATTTGTTTTTAGTTTCATTTCTAAAAGGAAAAACCATCTTGCATTTGGGGCATTCCCTGGTAAATGAGAAGCGCAGTTCCCATGAAGCTCTATTAATTAAAATTGATTTAAAATGTACCTTTGCTCTTCCCTATAGAAAGAAGATTTAGTTACTACATTAAAAGTTTCTTTAAAACATGAAGAACTAGATTAGAGGACTTGCCAGTCAAACAAATATAAGCCTGTATGTAAATGTAAAAATAAATTTTAAAAAATCCTGACTTTCACATCCTTTCTTAAACTTAATTGTTGATCAGTTGGCAGTTATATTGCATTGTTATAAAACAGCTGATGACATACACATTCCACAGTTTAAAAATAACAGGATTTTACAGTGATTTACTACTTACAAGTCTGTTTTGAAAGATACCAGTTAAATGGAGAGTATATTAACAGCTTCACCACATCCTTTTTAAAAAAAAAATAGGCTGAGTCTTATGGAAACACAGGATGTTTGGTAGCAGTTATTGCCTGTGTTCCAAAAGCTGATGCAGCAGTACAATTCCATTGACATCCCTTTCCAATGAGGTTGCACAGGTGTAAAAGAAGATAATTTGCTTTAAATACCTAGAACAAGTCCTTTTCCAAAGTTTAAAAATGCAGCAAGCTATTTTAGCTGATAAAACGTGGGAACCACAGGCCAAAAGAAAGAATAAAAAAAGTATGGACATGGCTCTAGAGTGAGATTAGGAAAGAAATATTACTTATTTATAAATTAATTTGGTCAACGAAATGTCCTGCGCTTCAGGTTATGTGTGGCCTATAGTAAGTGTTTTAACTCTCTTCATATCACCTAATCCATAGTTTGGCCTTCCTCCTACTGAGGGAGCCACCGTCAATCTCTTTAATTCACCTAGTGGTCAAACAGGCTAAAAGCTACTTGTGGAAGCAAAAGCCGTGAGAGCAGTCACATCAACCTCAAGCATTCAAGGTCAGCTGGAATGGTGGGCAAAGCATGAAGGAGCACACAAATTTTCATATTTGGCACATAAACCTTAACACCAACTATAAAAATGCCAGGTCAACACCTGTTTTCATTTTCAGGTGATATTGTGAATATTAAGTGGGCAGCATTGTGTCCCATAGATATGTAAAAACTTGTTTGTCTGAGCCACTGGCTGAACAAGAAGTAACACTGAGTCAATTTGGAGGCCCTGAAGTTGTAACCTTCGGGTGGGCTAAAATTCATTTAATTGTCCTTCTCCAGTGTCTCACAGAAATCAATCCCAATCCCTATGGAGAAAGCAGCTGGAGACCCAGGATCCAGTCTGTATGGACTCACAGCAAAGATTGTTCAGAGTTATCCTCCCACATTAAAATACTACTAAAAACAAACATAACAATGAACTTTATTAACTACTAACTAAATAAACCTTAACCTAAGAAAACAAAATACAATTAACCAAGAACAATCCCTACAGAAACCCCGGCCTGAAAGATACCCAAGAGTCCCAAAGTCCAGGTGTTCACCCAACTCTCAGCTACAGTCTTTGTTCAAATGTAGAGGCTTGAGTGGCAAGAAATAGCTGTCCTCTTCTTCTTTCTTTGCAGGAATCTTCTGTAGAATTCCATGCAGGCTTTTCCTTCTTCTTTGCAACCAGCCCTCAGTCCCATATGCATGTCTGCAAAATCTGTTGCAGATGACTCCATTAGAGGGAGAAAACATCTTGTTCTCTCCTGGCTCAGCTTCTTTCCTGAAAACTGAACACATGGGCTCTTTTCAAAGTAGCTCCTGCCTGCTGTCTGCACAGACTGCGGCTCTCATGTGATCTGACTCTGACCACACCAGATCACACCAGCAGGGCATCCTGTGGAGCATGCTCAAAAATGCTACCACTCCCTGCTTCCAGAAGTTTCTCATTGTGGGTAGCTAATCTGCCCAGCAACAGTAACCCACCCTCAGTAGGTCTCTTAAAGAGATCGCCTTTTTTAGGCATATGGGTTACAAAGGTTTCTTATTTTGTTTTGAGTGCAGCTATATGGCAAAAAAAAATTATAAATTGCACTTTCACAATGAAAAGATTGCATTACAGTACTTCTGTGAACTGATAAATTCTCTCTTTCATTTATCCTTTTACAGTGCAAATATTTGTAATAAAAATATCAAATTAGCACTGTGCACTTTGTATTCTGTCAGAATTGAAATAAAAACACTCAATTGTTTATAATAAATTTAAATTTGTATTCCATTATTATTTAATAGTGCAATTAAAATTTATTAATTTTTTTAAAATCAAATTAATTTGTTTTGATTTAAGCACTTGAGTTAACTGCAATTGACAGCCCTAAAAGTTGTTTGAATTCCAGCTCTCTTTTCATTACAAATTAAACACTGGGTGACTCTAGCCTATACTCATGCCTCTATGCCGCAACACCTATAGTGCTATTTTTATCATAGAAACTTGAGCAGAGCTAGTACCCATCTATTTAGCTCTGAGAGGAGACAAGCTCTGACTTGTAGTGGAGACATATTCTTAAGAAGCCAAATAAATTCAGGGATTTTTGTTCTCTCAATGCATATATGAAATGTTTTTAATCTCTTAACAGTATTTCAGTTCAGCCTTTCTCTTTTCCAAACATACAGAATAAATATTTTGAATGACTCCCTTCTCCCCATCCTTTATTCTCCTTCAGCTCTATAGGGCAAATACAATTCTTTGAGCAGTTATTGAAAATTTTGCTTCAGGTAGTGTAAAAAAGGAATTACATTGAGATTTATATGAGCTTTCTACTTGCACTTTGTGATAATTGGACTATTTAAGTGTTTGAAATATGGATGTTTTTGAACAGGCTGCCCAGTAATGATCAGAGATTTACAAGACATAGCACAAGTTGTAATGTTGTCTTTCTTGCAGTGAAGTCCGTTCACAACATGCTTATAGAGAGAGGGCATGGCCTCCCTCAGAGACGGACCAGGGGGTGCAGCCTAACCCCTGGTGGGTGGAGCCAAAACAGCCCTGCCTTAATAATGTCTATCATAACATGCAAAGAAACCAAACTAGCCATAACTAAGAAGTGGTCCCTCCAGGCCAGGGCTGATGTGTAGCTGCCTGCCAGCTTGAGCAAATACTCATTGCCACTCCAGGTAAGCAGATTATGAGGCCTGCAAGAAGGGGAAAGACCCCCCATTTACTTCAGTGATCTTTTGTAGGGATTCATGGCCTGGGGCTCATGCAGAGACGGCACGTCCAGGCACACCTGGATGACCTCGATGCATGATCACAGGCTATCCACCTGTAAACATGCTGGACAGGTGGAAAGAGAGAGTGTGAGGAAAAGACACTGAGTATATTGAGAGACAGTGAAAGATTTATTCTTTTCCATGTCCCAGCTTTCTCTCTCAAGGCTTCAGCTAGAAATGTAATCAACAGAGCTTATTTTCTCATCCCTGCGTAAAAGGCCTTGAAAGAACTTGTTATATTCTTCTATTCTGTTTTTGCACAGGAATGCTTATTTTGATCTTATGTACATTGTTTGTGCGGCTTAATAAATAGGAGGTGGCGAGCTCAGACAAGCAGCTTTTGCTCCTCTATGGCATGACATTCTGTGTCTGTCATCCCTTCATCTGGTGCCCAACATGGGGCTCGAACCCACGACCCTGGGATTAAGAGTCCCACGCTCTACCGACTGAGCTAGCCAGGCACCAGATGAAGAAGTAACAGACACAGAATGTCATGCCATGGAGGAGCAAAAGCTGCTTGTCTGAACTCGCGACCTCCTATTTATTAAGCCGCACAAACAACGTACATAAGATCAAAATAAGCATTCCTGTGCAAACACATAACATAACAGAATAGAAGAACATAACAAGTTCGTTCAAGGCCTTTTACGCAGGGATGAGAAAATAAGCTCTGTTGATTACATTTCTAGCTGAAGCCTTGAGAGAGAAAGCTGGGACATGGAAAAGAATAAATCTTTCACTGTCTCTCAATATACTCAGTGTCTTTTCCTCACACTCTCTCTTTCCACCTGTCCAGCATGTTTACAGGTGGATAGCCTGTGATCATGCATCGAGGTCATCCAGGTGTGCCTGGACGTGCCGTCTCTGCATGAGCCCCAGGCCATGAATCCCTACATTTTTTAATCAGACCCCCACACTACAGGACTGGCATCCCAGCACCGTCTAATAATATTATAGTCACCTTGTTAAAATAGATCACCATGGTCCAAATTTTCTAGTAAAGTCATTGTAGTGACACTAGAGGAGAATTTGGCTCCATGTCACAAAATACACAGATAGTTCACTAAATAAGATATAAGCAAAGATAAATATTCTTTTCATGTAGATAAAATGTCTGAGTGAGAAAAGTCCTGCTTAAGGCTTTTCAAAGAAATTACTAAGACTCATGTGACCCTGACATAGCCCAATTAACTTTAATAAGGTGTACAAGATTTTTTGCATATAAATAGGTTTGATATTCACTTCTTCAACTCTCTCTATTTTACTAGCTTCCTAACATACCATTGCATAAAGTAATGAAGAGGGCAAACTTGAATTGAAAGGATAAAACACAGTTGCCCGTTACTTATTTAATTGAGTGAGACCATGGTTGTTGGTGGAAGCAAATAAACATACCTGTAGCTATACTGTATGAGGTAACAAACTGGATAAAACTTTATCAACCAGGGAACATGCTATACAAAAGATGCACAATTTATGCTTGCCTCAATCTCTATCAAATAGTCTATATGGCAAGAGAGTAAATAAGCCAATTGTTTAAAGTGTGGTATATGTGAATACAAATTGGATGGGTTTTGACAATTTAAGTGACCTGACAGCAAGTGTGACAAATGGATTATCCTATACTCTATATAAATGTCTGAGAAGAGGAGAAAAGCAAAATATCCTCCTACAAATAATATGCTCTGCTTTAAATACAAAAGCCGGCTTCATTTCTCTGACCTAGCCTTTCCCTGAATTAAAATATGGATTCGGCAATTGTCACAGGGTTCACTACTCACCACTGTGGTACTTCCTCATGGTCCATCTGGGCATTCGGTCACCACCATCTAATGCCCCCTAATACTACAGTTTCTCACCCTTTGGTCTCACTCCCTCTAGAGTCTGGTTATTTCCTCTTCATCATTTGACCCTCTAGCCAGGTAACTATGGTCCTCTCCTTCCAAATTATATCCAAGCCGCCTTCTGATCCATTGCCCAGTCTGTGCCACTTCCCCAGTGGCTGGGATTGGAATCTGGCCCACCTGCTGCTTCAGGTTCCAGCCCAGGGACCCTTCAACCAAGGGGAGCACTGTCCAAAACCTTGCTGCTCTTTTTCTGGTCTGCTCTCTACTTTGCCACTACCTGGCTGCTTCTCAACCCTCCTCTTGGAACACCCTTCCTCACTTTACGCAGCTCAGCCCACATCTGCTCAGCCAAGCTTCATCTTCCAGGTAGGGGTTGTTTTTCCAGCCTAACCCCCGCTGTGGCTTTCTGATGTTGCCTTTCACACTAATTGGCTCTTTTTCGGCTTCCTTTCCCATTTAGGGCTGTTGTGGAGTGAAAATCCCACCGCAGACTGTTTCTTTTGACTGTTTGCCACAGGCACTTGGAGCATGCAATATTCAGAGTTCAGTCTGTGTGACTGGCCACCTGAGTCACATGGTATGATGTATCTGTTCCTTGAATGGATAACCTAACCTTTGGAAACAGGAGATGTACATTATGAAATTAAAAGAACATGGAATCACTGTAATCAAGAGGGGAGAGAGGACTTTCCAGAGACAAAAATAGCATGATAAGGATAACTAAGGAGGGCATTTCTAATATTTTCCTGTGCACTTTTCTAAAAACCAAGAAACAGCATTAATGAGTTGCTTAAATATATTTTTAAACAACACTAAATACTAAGGCAGCAATATTCACCATCACATTCAATATTAAACACCAGGTATTAGCTCATTGCTATCGTGATTTTCAACCACATTAACACTAATCCTATTGAACTTTCTGGTTTGTCCTTGCTAAATATAAGAGAGGAGCAGATGATTAACCATTCATACGTATTTAAAGTTTCCAATTGATTGTTCTGTGTTCAGCTGCTGTATGTAAAATGTTCAGCTCAATTTCAAAAGCTGTATTGGCATTACAAGGTAGACAGCTGTTTTCATAGGGTGCGTCTACACTAGTAAATTAGGTCGACTTAAGCAGGCTTAAGTCAACTTAATTTACTCTGCGTCCACACTGGAGTTTCCTTAAGTCGACTTAAGCTGCTGCCTAAGTTGATTTAAGGAAATTTAAAGTCGACTTAAGACCTGATTGTAAGTCAACTTTAATGCTTAAGTCGACTTCTTAAGTCAACTTAAGCAGTGTGGATGCCCTAAATTGACTTAGTCAACTTAAGGCAGGGGCAAAAGGGAGCGGGTGCTCCCTTTTCCCCTGGAAGCCGCTAACAGCTCGTCCCGGCTCCCTTCTCCCTGGGACCGCTCATGTCCCAGGGAGAAGGGACCATGGAGCTCCCTTCTGGCCGGGACCCCAGTGGTCCTGGCCAGAAGGGACCGTGGACCTCCTTTCTGCCCCGTACTGAGCGGTTCCAGCTAGTAGGGAGCGCGGGGTTCCCTTTCTGCCGGGACCTCAGCGGTCCCAGCCAGAAAGGAATCGCAGGGCTCGTTCTGGCTGGGACCGCGGGGACCGCTCGGCCCCACCCAGAAGGTAGCGCGGGGCTCCTTCTCCCCAGGACCGCTAGAAGGGAGCTTCCCAGGACCGCTTGGTCCGGCCTGAAGGGAGCCAAGCAGTCTGGGCCAGAAGGGAGCTCCACACTCCCTTCTTCCCCAGACTGCTCCGGGGCTTGCTGCCTCCAGGAGAGCCAGCCCCATGCGGGGCTGGCTCTCCCGTGGACAAGCCCTCCTAGCCTGGGGAGCCAAGGCTCCAAAGGAGCCTCGCTTCCCCCTGGACCAAACTAGTCGACTTAGAGAGTCTAGTATAGACTCTCTAAGACGACTTAATAAGCTCGACTTAAAGTCGACTTGGTAAAGTGGACCTAAATTTCTCAGTGTAGACATAGCCATACTTAGTACTTCAAGTATCTGTGCAAGGACAGGTTTCACAGTGGTAATGCGGTTTTATTCAGTATGTCCATTTTGTATTAATATCTATTTCTGTTTTAGTGGCAGGCTGCCACATATCCATGTAGTTTTTGCAGTCTTATTTTTTTATGCCTAAATTATACAGTTTGCTTTTTAATGTATTTTTTTAAGTCTCTCTGACAACATATTTAAAACAACTCTGTTTGTACTGTCTCCTTTCCATGTAGGTTTAAATTCTGATAAACTACTATTATTTATTTTCACTTTGATTATCAAGATTATGTTTAAGATTCAGCTGTGTTTTTTTCCCCGAACGTTCTGGGATCTCTAGGCAATGGTGACTGTAAATCTGAATCTACCACACTTGTGTTTAGATGTTATGCCAGAAGTTACATTGTTACGTCAGCACCAGCTGAAAACACATCTGCTCTGTTTCAAAATGTACACAACATAGCCATGTTGGTCCCAGGATATTAGAAGACAAGGTGGGTGAGGTAATATCTTCTATTGAATCAAGTTCTCTTTCTTATTTTAAAAATGTCTATCTCAGGATGTTCAATGCTGCTTTCTTCTCTCTAGCTCCACCTAATGGAGGTAGCTCAAAACACTAATATTGCAAATACTACAAAATGTGTTTCAGTTTATGTACACATACATTGCATGTTTTTTGGAAATAAGTTTACTTTTCTACATTAATTACATCATACACTTAATCTTAGCCAAAATATACTTCCATGGCTTGTGTGTGTGTGTGTGTGTGTGTGTGTGTGCGCGTGCACGTGCGCGCGCACACACAAGTACATATTATATGAAAACTTGAACTATGAAAAGTCATCAATGTGGGCATGTGGCCAAAATTTTGTTATTGCTCTCCACTCAGGCAATCATTTGAAACAAGTAGAAGACACTACAGAGGGCTAATGTTCAATTTGCAGTGCTCAAATTTCATCTTTATGCTAATCATCAAGTTGGTGAAGATCACAAAACATAGCTTGCATTTGTGATTCAATTGAAGAAAAGAGAATCCTTTGGATCAGGTCATGCCTAGAGAATTATAGCTTAAAAGGAGAAAGTAGGAAAACTAAAAAAGTGATAGTATGAAGCACACTCTTGCCCATCATCCCTCTCCCCCGCTCCCCATATCATGTTGGACAGCTCTGTTCCTTCTATTTCCTCTCTGCCACTTCTCCCTGAGACTGCCATTATTCCATTCATAAAACTAAGACAAATAAGTGGTCTCCAAATTTAGTATCAATTGTGCTCCATCAATCATCTGGTGGAATGGAGGAAAATTGAATCAAGAACATGCAACCATCACTCTCCTGCAGCACAGTATCCAATCTTCACTGTCTTACAGTGCAAGGCGTGCCTAAGGCCATCTGCAGCGATATGAGGAATCTGTCTCACATTTTATGAATTCCGGTTAATATTTCAAAGTTGTTACCGCAATTTTCATAGTATCTTTGAATGCTTCTATGTAAATGGAGAATCCACCATTGCTGACAGGGCTGTAGGCACATTTCTGCCAGAGTAGGGATAACAAACACTAGCACAGGCCACCGGACTGGCACCTCCTCCTGGTCTTTCTGGGGATTAGTTTGAGGCTGATGCCTCCTTCTGTGGTTTGTGCACCATCACTCCAACTCTGCTGTCTTCCTACAATCCCTTGTGTAGCTTCAGGAGCTGCACCATCCACATCATGGCTCAGCCCTCCAGCCATGTCACTGTCCATGTTCTCACACCCACCCCCAACCTTCCAAGGGTGGTTTAACTCCTCAATAGTCCAGGCACTCTTTCAACTCACTGCCTCAGTGCCATCACCCAGTGACTAGCATGGGGGCCTGGGTCTGCCCACTTCTCTGGGTTCCAGCCCAGGGACACTCAGAAATCTGGGCATTCTCTCTCTAGTCTCACTGTTTTATCCCTAGCCTTCTTCTTACTATTGCTTCCCCTTCTCTTCTCTGGCCTGCCAGCTCCTCACTTTTCTGAGGGAGTGACTGCTGCCTGCAGTCTCCACTTACTCCTCCCTTCTCTCCTGGGAGTATTTGCCTTGTCTCAACAGCCTCTTGTGCTTTCAGCTCCTGGACTTCATAGGTTCCACCTATTCCTAGCCAGTAGAATCTCCTTATGCCTAATGAATTAATTGGCCCATCTGGTCTACATTAAGCCCTGCAAGGTGAATGTGGGGTGGCCACCCAATCACAGACAATCATGACCTTAAATGGTCAACTACTGAGATAGAAGCCCTTGAAGACAGTGGATTGGTTGAGGCTGGTGAGGGGCAGAGAATGGGAAGTTGCCAAACAGAACAAAGAAACAGAAGTGGAAAAGGTCTTACAGATTCCTAGACTTTGTCACATGGGTCCATTATGATCATCTAGTCTGAGCTTCTGCACAGCACAGGCTTTAGAATCTGACCCACCCACTCCTCCAATAGACCCCTAACCTATGACTGAGTTATTGAAGTCTTCAAATCATGGTTAAAGATTTCAAAGTACAGAGAATCCACCCGCAAGTGACCTGAGCCCCATGCTGGAGAGAATCTCTGCCTCCAATCTACCCTAGGGAAAAACTCATTCCCAACCCCAAACATGGTGATCAGCTGAACCCTGGGAAAGACTTGCAGCCAGACACCTGGAAGGAATTTTCTACGTAACTTAGAATCCATCCCATCACAGGCCATTGGGCATATTTACTGCTAGTAGTAAAAGATCAGCTAATTGCCAAATCAGTGGGTGAAGCTTTTGGAGAGAGTCACATAGTAAGAAGGAGGGGGGAAGAGATGGATATGATTTCATAGCAGAAGAGGCCCAGTTTAGCTTAGAAACCAGTTAAGGTCAAAGGAAACAAGTCGATTTAGGGGGAGAGAGTCACTATAGTTCAGAAGACACACCATGAACTGCAACGGAAAGATCCTGGACATTCTCTGAGGTTCCTGACCCAGCCCAAATGCACCAGGTAGTGAGGAAACACAGGGAAATGTGTGCGGCATTTATTATTTTATATAAATCTGTATCTTTTTCATGTGACTAAGTAAAGAGCAAAGGTGTTTCAGGATCCTGTGCTAAGTCTATGTTTGTTGTTTGTTACATCTGTTATGGGCAATTAAAGAATTAACCTAAGAATTCAGAGTGTCTACATGGCAGGAATTCTGGGAGAGGGTGTGTTTAAGCTGCAGAGAAGGGTCTGAGGGTCACCAGTGGCCCAAGGCACTAAGCAGTTGGACCACTGGGTTTGCTAGACAGTGGTGCTATATTCAGAGCATGTGCCTAGAGGTCCCAAGCCAGGGGCAGTGCTTTGATTCTGTTCAGAGTCCAAAGGCTTAAAACCCAGAGGAATTTAATATTTGGATTCTCTCATAGCAATCTGGAAAGCGTCCCAGAGGGGGTGCTCAACTGGGTCTTTGACACCATCCAAAAGCCATGTCTCCCGTATGATGGCAGACAGTACTAGTTTTGGGCTCAGTTGAATTAAAAAGGGGGTAATGGGAGTTTTTGAAGCTACCAGCAAATTCTCTGTTCACAGAGCTCAGCCCTCTGATATTTAGTATGTTTCCTAAGCAAACTTCAACATGTATTTAACTGGTGTTTATGAAAGGAATGACCAGCTGGCTTACTGTCAGTGAACATATTCAAGTTGGCGCTCTGAGTGGTCCAAATGGGCCAGATGTTTTCCATTGTAGCACACTTGCAACATGCTATTATTACGCCTGAACTAACCCCACACGTTAAGTAATAGTCATGTACTGATTTCTGTTCTAATGCACACTGCACCATGAAATAAGTCACATTCCATCTTGCTGACATATCATGCTTCAGCTGCTGGTGTGGCAAGTTGTTTCTTCAGTGAACTGAACTAAGAAATATCTTACTTTATTAGACAGATTGTCCTATTACTGTTTTCTTGGCAATGCCTACTATTACACTTGTGAGATCAGTAGAAAGTACACATCTGGAGCACTGAAAATTCATTAGACAAACAGATCACTAATAAGCATAGACTTCCACCATGTCATTGTGACTGGGTACAAGGACAGTACCTGGTCAGCAGCAAACAGGGAGTTAACTGCAGCCTGAATTCCCCAGCCATTGTGCAGGAACCTGATGGAAGATACTGAGGCATGATTCAGGTTCCTAGGACTGGGGTAAGCAAGTCTTCACAGACATCCTCTCCAGGGCTGACGTGATGGTCTAGATATGGGTTTCTCTCTTTGTTGTCTTGCAGTGTAAATCTAATTTGCTGGCAATTATTATTCTCAACACACTGTGGACTAAAAGCCTTAAAGAGTGCAAGTGAATGACTGATTGGTGCCTTGGTTTGTTTTCCTTTGATTTGGTGAATCACTCTACCTGCTCTCTCTCTCACACACACACACACACACACACACATATGATACTTACAACATCATTCTAAAATATTGTTATGATGGTTAGTTAAAACTTTGTTTTGTGGATGGATGCAATAGCCGTCCTTTGTTCAGAATAAAAGTAAGAAGCAGGAAAAGTCCTTTTTTTGGCATCATATAACTCAAGCAGCAGCAGCAGTCATCATCCAAAACAGAGGCCACTTGCAACACCAGTCAGAAACTGATTTATGTAGATGGAGGACTGAATGTAAACTGGGTATTGTTTGGCGCTATAGAGCAGTGGCCAGAAATAAGAGAGACAGAGAAGCTCTGGTAACATGATCCTAAAAGCAAACCAGGAGAGGTTTGGGGGCAGAGCGTTGGCTGGAGAGAGGCTTGAAAATGTGAGCAAAGAATTGCATCTGATTATTTGAGTCCTACTGTGTTCCGCAAAACAGGACTTTGTATATATTCCTTGTAATTAAACAGGATTGCATCAAAGAAATGCCTGATTCCCTCAATTTCTCCAACTAACAGAAACAATCCACAAGACCCCAAATATTTGGCTAACTGCTTGGATCTACAGAGGTATCCATGGCCTATCTGTATTCTTTCTTTAGAGTCTTTCCAACATTGCTTAGTCATATGATTTTTTTTTCCTTTGTGACCTTTCATGATATAGATGAGAACAGGAAAGAAAGCTAGTAAGTTTAAGTCATACATGAGTAAAAGAAATGTTTTACACTTGTTTCCTTTGGTGCTGTACTTAACTTTGTCATGAAGAGCAGCAAGCAGGTCTGGTAACTGTGATGGGAGAGAGAGCTCCATGACAAATGTTTGTGGCTGTTTAACACCTTTTCTAAAGCCTTCTTTCTTTACAATAATACTAAGGGAGCTTTTATACTCAGGAGGAGCCCCCACTCCCCAAAAAAGTCCAATTTTTCTTTTAATTCTCAAACAGATCTAAAATAATTAATATCAGATATGGGTCATATACAGAATACGCGAAGGAATGAGATGTTTAAATATTTTACTGGCACTTGCTTGAGATGACACGTACAGCTCATTTGTGTCTCTGTAATTCATGAGCTGAAAATTCCCTTACATGTCCATGTGTGCATTTAAACACAGATGCTCTCTGTGTGGATTGGTTGTCCAGGAAAAGATAGTTTGTGATCCTGCAGCTCAGCACATCAATTGTTTTCTTTGTTCCCTTAACAATGAACTAACTCTAGTTTTATGTATTTAATACCCTAGGCTGTTTATATCCCACCCTGGGAGGCAGTGAACAATGGCTGCCCTTTAGGGAAACAAAATTTTGGCCTGTCCATAGAACCTGATTAATTTTTTATTCTTGAACCATTAAACTTGGAAGCAATTAAAGGTGTCTTGTATGCTTGCTAGCTCCTCAAAAAGAAACTCGAATGCTGCAAGGCTAGCCCTGGAATGAGTGGTCTGGCTAAGGAGAGGTACATAGGCACTCTTTCACTTGCAACTGGACTAAAGCTAACAGTTCATTTCAGTTGATGTAGGTCCCTGACCAGCCACTTAGGCCTGATTTGAACCAGTCAGTCAGCATCTTGCATAGGCTTCGTAAATCATTAGCAATCCCTTGTAACATTCAGTGCTCTCTGCCCTGCCCTGCCCTTTTATTTGGCTCCACTATGTGTTTGTACATTGATTGGTAGGTGGGCCTTAGGAGTTTTGTGGGAGTGGCATTTTGGTGGACCAGCAGTCTTTTTCTCGTTTCCTGTTTTGTTGCAGCACTTCAATCATATCACATGCCCCACGGAAAAATCTCTGGAACTGCCTGGCAGTGCACACTGTGGTTTTACCTTAGATTCCACCTGTGATGAACATCAGAATGTTGAAAAGTGCTGTGTAATGCCCTCCAGTGGAAAATAGCCAACAGGAGTATGCATTTCTCATTAATAGTTTAACAGGTTGTGTTTTTGGGTCGGGTTGGGGGAGGGTTTGAGATCTTGTTCCTTTCCTTGGTAGTAGTTAGAGCTGAATCCTTCCAGTGGATGGTGCTGTAAATAATTACACAGATCTTCTCTTCCTCTAGTTGTGAAGCACAAATTTATTGATAACATGATTTTGGTAGAAAATTAGTTGATACCAAAGGTCATGCTTTTTTATTGGTGACACTGCTTCAACACTTCATTACGGAAATATGCAGAAAAATGTTAATATTGAGATTTATATGCAAATTAATGCTACGTAAATTTTTAACATTTACAAGTGAAATAGTAGTGTGACTTTCTTTACTGATTGCAGAAGAGGAACACGCACACCAGTTAGGGCAATTCAGAACTAAAATCCCAATCCTGCAGTTGGATACACTTCCCTGAATTTAATGGGAGCCACACACCGATGCATAAGTCAGTGGGGTCTCTAAAGACTCAGAAATCTGCTCATGTGGACCCAATTGCAGGATCGGTGCATGAAACTGAAACTGTAGCCAAATATTTTATCCTTTGCCTAAGACCATGGAGTGCATGGCTGTGTCTTGCAGTGGTGCATTAATAATGTTACAAATGATGTTTCTCTTTAAAACCTCATTTTCTTGGGTGAAATGTTGTTCAAAAATAAATACTAGCTTTTAATTGATTTTCTGAGATGCGGAATAGATGGTGGTAAACCAGTGCAGATTTATAAGCTTTTTGGTAATTTCTTTATAGAAAAACATAACAAACCACTTTACTATTTTCATTACTGTTGTGGAATTTCTTGGCTGGTGATGCTATACTGATGTACTCTGACCAGTAGCTCAGGAAAACACTAATCCTGCAGTACTGTTTACAGCAAGTTCACTGAACAGGAATCTGTCAAGTCTTCTGCTTTCATGTAAAAAGGCTCAGGAAACTTTCAGTTCAAAGGCTACAGAAGGGGTTTTCTCTACATCCAGTACCTGGCTACCTACATGTTCTGAGAGCTTATCTTTGTGTGCTATGATAAAAGGCTGCTTTTAAAGCTTGGAGACATTTTGGCTTAGCCCATGAACTTATTTTGCTTTAGAAAATTACTGACTTCTCCTTGGTCTGTTGTAAATGTAGAAGAATTGAGGAACTCACTCTTGTATATAATTAAATGTTTTATTTAGGTCTTGGACCCCAGTGTTTCCCTTTGTTTCTGCAAATGGAGGGGAGCACAGGAATCTAGGCATGCTACCTGGGGGGATGTAGAAGGAGGGGAAGGAAGAAGTGCCTCTACAGCATGATTTTCCTCTTATCCCTAATTCTGCTCTTCAGGGTTTAGGCTCTCCTGGCAGAAAAGATGATGCAGCCACTTTGTTGGGTTTTTCCACAAAAGCCACAGGGCAAACTTAGGTCAGCAATATTTTGCACATTTAAATATTTTTTGAAGATCTGGGAGAAGAGCTTCTTAATTTAGCTTCCCAGATAGAAGAGACTCCCTAGGTGACAGAGCCTCAGCCATTTCCAATCCTTCTGCTAACTCCCCAAAGCTCTCTAGGGATTTACTCAACTAACTCTGGGTCCAGCACTCCATGAGATTGCCATTTGTAATAGAAAGAAATCAATACTCATTTGGCTTGTGAAGAAGACAGGGTGTTCAGGAAACTTTTCCAGACATCCTGCACTGGGGAAATACAGTTAGATTTATTTTTTTTAAAAAAATCTCCATAATGATCTAAAATTCAAGGAACAATTGGCGTCTGTTTGTCATTTATAAATAATCAGCATTCCTTTCCTTTAGTATTTAGAAATCTGTGCTAATGTTAATCTTAGTAATTACTGTTCTAGTACTATTTATTTTGTTATAATATCCAGCCTGTTTGAACACCACCAGACTAGGCATCTAATCAAAAAGTATGTCTCTCCATAACAATCTGGGAACTGTCGAAACACTGTCTGGAAAAGGCCATGTTACTTAATCTTTTGAGACTAGAGTTCAGAATGAAAAAAAAAAAAAAGTTAAAGGCCAAAATGAACTTGTTGGTACCACAAGTTTTCCTTGTGCTGGGTTCTTATGTAGTAATACATATTAAATTTATCAGCTGAAGGGAAACTTCTGATTCTATACTTCAGTTGCTTTTATATAAATGAGACTTAATTCTGGGGAAATCAATGGGTTTAAGCAACCTTAAGCAGGTATGTAGAAGTTATTTTAGTAGAATAACTAGTTTTTAAAAGTACAAAAGGTGTATGTGTGTGTGTAAAATAATATATATGAAAAATTACCTTATTTCATAGTCCCCAAATGAGGTAATCAAGTTGAGATAAACCTCTCCAGGATATAGCTTCGGTGCCTAATGAAAGTGGCCTCGCCTGTCATTCAAATTAATTAACCATAGTGAAAATTGAAAGAGTAGATTCTTATTTTTAAAAATTCTTGTGTATAATTATACCATATATGTTGTTAAGTATGTCACAACACTAAAAGACGCTCTCACTAGAACTCTGCAAAATATTTCCATTGAGGATCAAAGTTATCTGAGCTAAGCTTTGGGTACAAGGTTCCATATGTTCACAAACCTCAGCCCATGAACATAAAAGACAGCCTCAAGGACTGAGGTTGTTCATGCTGTTAGGAAGATAAAAGAGTCTGAAATCACACACATACCCCTGACAGATGACCCCATCTCCACACAAGGAGAATTCCCAGAGCTTGTTTGAGGGGAAAGATACAGTTGTGAGGGGTTTCTTTTTGGCAGTCCAAGTTTAACTTCCAAAAAAATCTAAGGGGTGGAGAGGGACCATAGATTCCCTTCCAGCCTCAGCAAACAGAACTGCACGTCCTTTGTGAACCAACTGCTGCGAGGCTAGGTGCAGTGCTAAAAACAAAGCACAGGCATGCTGTGGTAGCAGTCTGCAGCTTTGTGTATGGAATCTAAAATTCTGCAATTCTGAGGCCAAAAAAAAAGGAATTTAAAAATGTGTTTGAATTACATTAAATATGGATCACAATCCCTTCGAGTATGGACATCTTTAAAGGGATTTTAAACTTTTGGGGCTGGATTCCGTGGTCCAGCTATGCTGCCTCTGGCACAGGAATGGGAAATGGAAGGAGGATTAAAGACTATTAAATTTTGGGTTGTCGGTTCTGGGCTGACTGGGGATCAGTCCAGCCCCTAGTTCAGTTATGCCCATAGGTGGTCTTAGCGGGTGGGCAGGTGGGGCATCTGCCCAGGGCCCTGAGGGGTGAGAGGCCCCCAAACCGTAGCTGCGGGGGAGCCGTGGTGGGAGCCCAGAGAGGCCAGTCCCAGGAGGGTGGCCAGGGACCAGGCTGGCGAGGGGGCCAGGGTCCGGCAGCGTGGTGGCCCCGGAGAGGCTGGTATGGGGGCCAGGGACCTGGCGACAGCTCCAGCAAGGCCTGCAAGGGGGTTGGGGGGGGGCAGCTGCGGGACGGTATCCGGGGACCCGGCAGAGGCCCCACCAAAGCCAGCATCGGCACCAGAGGTCCTGCCACAGGGGTCCCAGAGAGGCCGGCAGCCCTGGCAAGGCCAGCGTGGGACCCGGGGGTGTGGCAGCAGCCCTGCAAAGGCCAGTGTGGGGGAGGCCAGAGAGACAGACGGAGGGCCCGGGGGAGGCCGGAGAGGCCAGTGGGGAGGCCTGGGGGGTGGCTGGGGGGCCGTGTAGGGGACTCCTGGAAAGGCTGACTGGGTGGGGTCCCTGATGAGGCTGGTGGGGGGTCGGTGGTGGGGCTGGTGGGGGCTATGCTGAGGGGGGGCAAAAATGCCCGGGAGGGGGCCTCCACATGGTGGGGGGGGGCCCTGTCCTTGGCTTTTGCCTGGGGGCCCTGAATTATGCCCCTGGTTGTGCCCAAGTGCCTGTGACCCCCATAAACTTCTCTGACAGGTAGAGATGACCAGAGAGTATCAGTGGTCTGATTCATTCCCTTAGGGGGTCTATTATGGGAGGGTCAGTATAATGGCTCTCTGTCAGTAGGAATGCCGCTTACACAATGGGACCCTCCAGAGTTAAGTTGACTTCATGTACCCTTTGTGCTGCCAGAACAGTGCAAAAGAGGCATTGTTGAGCCAAGAATCTGGCCCCTGGTCTGTAGACCTAGAGTCTCTCTCCAAGCTTGTTTTTGCAGTAGAGATGGAAAGGTGATGCTGTTCATATCCAACTGTGAATTTGTACCAGGCAAGGGTTTTAGTGTGGCTGTTATTCTATTAGGCTGAGGCTGGTTTTGGTGGCTACAGAGAAGCCTTAAATAATTGTCTGGCAACAAGCTACTCAATATTATGTTGCTTGTAAGTTAATGATGACAGAGCTGCAGTTTGCAGTTCCCAAATAATTGCTGGCTAGAACTTATTTCGATGGGCTCTTTTCGTGCAGGGCTCACTTTGAGTGTCTGGGTTTCTGGAGCCACTTACTCAGGTGTGCTGGGCAATAGTTCTCCAGGTGAAGTTGGTGTGAGCTTTGAATGCACCGAACCCCTGAACTCTGTGTCTGGAGTTCTAAAATGAAATTAAAAGATCACTTTTGAAAATCGGATTCTGACCTGCCTCAATCTCCCCTCCTGTAGAATGGGGGAATTATATGCTTCCAAATGTATCGTGGGGATTACTTAATAGTTGTGCAACATGTGGTAAGTATTTATATTATGTTAACTGTTTTATTATTTTTAACCTGCTCTTTGCTGTATTGATAAACTTTGTAGAATTCTGTTATAAGTATATTGAAACTAACATAGAATGAGTGTTGTCCTAACTTACCAAATATGGCTACAGAGTTATACAATGAGTTTCAGATTCCATTGTCATAGGAAGAATATAATGAAATAATACACTAACTTCTGCTGTTTAGGTATTTACTAAATTTAAATAAACAGTGCACATTGTTTTAATTAGAAAATAATACATACAACATCGCATAAGTTTCTGAGTAATTTTGAAATATAAGTCTTCACCATAAAATAAAAGGAAACCAAATAAAAATAGTTGTTAAAAATGAGTTTTGTTAAAGCCACTTAATCTTCATCTTTCAACCTTAGCACATATGGAGTATACTAAAATACTCAAAGCAAATAAAACAGCTTTAGTCAGATTCATAGTCCTCCTAATTTTCTACTTGATATATTGCTTGGTTTATCTTTCCAAGGACTTATAAAAGAATTGAACCTAAAAACAAGGAACAGTCAATAACTAAGTAAATGTCTCGCTGTGGCAGATACTTTTCTTTCATGTGGAAGGTTAAAGCCAAAATCACTAAGATTTGCAACTTGAGTTAACTTTTTTGTTATTTATACTCTATTTTTATTTATCAGTCAGATTTTGCATAATGAAGATTTAGGCATTTTCAAAATGGAAGTATAAGCACATAAAACTTAGGAAGCAATAAAATACAAATCCCCCAATTACTTTTTAAAACATTTTTTAGAACTTTCAATGACTCGTTTAAAAACTCAAGTGTTGGGGTTATTTTCATTCTCCTGACCAGAAGTGTAAGCAAATTGGTGCCTGTTGGCAGAGGCATCGTTGTCGTTGGGCTGGCAGGGTGCCAGCCCCAGGTAGAAAATCCCGAGCCCCGAATCTATTTTCCCCAGCAGGCACATGCGCACCCAGGCGGAACACTGCGTTCTGCCCAGGGGCCCCAGCGAAGCCGCAGACTCCTGCTGCAGCCAGGCTGGGGAGATTCAAATCTCCCGCCCTGAGCATGCTCAGACAGAGCGTGCTCAGGGTGGGAGCGGCCTGGCCCAGAAGCAGCTCTGCCGGCCATCCCTGCAGCTCCGAGCCTCCGGCCAGGTAAGGGGGCTGGGAAGGGGCTGGAAGGAGGCCTGAAGAGGGGTGGAGGGGACAAGGAGAGTGGCTGGGTTAGAGGCCTGGAGAGGGGTGGAGGGGACAAGGAGAGTGGCTGGGGGCTGGGTAGTGGTGCAGGGGACTATGCATGGCAGGAGTGGGGACTTCGTGGGGGGCTGGGGAGGGATGGTTGGAGTTAGAGGCCTGGAGAGGGGTGGAGGGGACAAGGAGAGTGGCTGGGGGCTGGGGAGGGGATTATGGATGGCTGGAGGGGGACTAGGTGGGGGGCTGGAGAGGGATGGAGGTGGTTGAGGGATGAGTGGGGGTTAGGGACAGAGGGGTCTGGGGAGGTGTGGAGTGAGTTTGGGGGCTGAAGGGGGGTGGAGTGAAGATGGGGGAAACTGGGGAGTTAGGAGGGCTGGAGTGGGGGTTTGGGGGCAGGGGTGGGCTGGGGGCCACAGCCCTGGATCTTTTTGCTATCCAGCAACGCCCCTGCGTGTTGGACATCTACAGTTCACAAGGTCCTACAACAAAGTCAGTGACTGACCTTAACTTTACAGAGGCACTGTAGGATGAAAACAGCAATTTGTTGCATTCACTGCTTTGTCTTCATCCTACCTCGAAGTTCAGTGCGTGGAAGGAATGGTAGATCAGGCCTACCTGCAAACCTGCTAGACAAAGGGGTTTTTCATATAAGCAAGTCCCCCACTGCTGTTTTTAATGGTGCCAATCACAGTCTTTTCCTGCTTAAAAAAAGGCTTAGGCCCAAATTCTGACCTGATTTTCATCCCAGACAAAAATCTCTCTTAATCACAAAATAGATGGAATTTTCACATAAATCTTAAGTAAAACAGTGTAACTTTGTCCAAATTTTGCAACATTTTCTTTTCAAAAATTTGGTAGCTCTGGTGTCAAGTTATTATAGTCTATTCCAGCTGAGCTTTTACCAGCAAGATGCTGAGTGTTTGCATTGATCTTTCCGACCTGGGTAAATAAAGCATAAACCTCGTACAATTGTCAAAAGTGACATTTTCTCACTTGCACTATCTCATTTCCACAAATAGCAAGCAGGAAATTTGTGCAAATAAGAGTATAATTAGTAAACCTTTTTGTCTTTTAAAAAAATACAGTAGGATTATTTGTTTTTTTTCTAGGCTTTCATCTTGCAAATGCACAGAGGCATCCTTTCTCTAGAAAGACAACAGAGTCCTGTGGCACTTTTAAAGACTAACAGATTTATTTATCGCATGAGCTTTCGTGGGAGAAAATCCCACTTCGTCAGATTTTCTCCCACGAAAGCTCATGAGATAAATAAATCTGTTAGTCTTTAAAAGTGCCACAGGACTCTGTTGTCTTTCTACAATAGACTAACACGGCTACCCCTTTGGAATTTTCCTTTCTCTAGTTGGTTTTGTGAGGAGAATGGGTGGTCAGGCTCACATATTTGAGGGCCTCAGAAATTTTGGACATTCAAATGTGCACACGTGTTTTAAAAAACTTGGCCCAAGCTTTTTTTTATTTTTAGCTCTTGGCTAAAAGAGTACTGGATATTTTCAGTGGCTACTTACAGGTCAGAGGAAGTTCCCACCAGATTATAACCATTTTAAGGAAAGTCCAACTTCAAGCCAAACATTTCGCAGTTCAGTATCTTTTTAAGGGAGAAAATCTTTTACTCTGCACATACAGTGCTTGCCTCTATATAAAGGAAATTTTCCATAAGGAAACTGACTATGTTGGACCTAAATGGAGCATGTTGGTAAATCTTTGCCTTTGTCATGAGTCTTTGTTATGTCCCTATGACTAGCAATGTAAACAAACTGCTGTAGGTCTGTTTTGATGAAAGAACAGTCAAAGGACACAGTATGGGAAACTCCTTGGATTGCAGTTGTTAAGATTCTGCTCTCATTTTACTGTGACCAGTGAAATAAAAATAAACTGGCTAAAAAAACAAGTAGTAAATTTGACCTATTTTCAGCTGTCAGCAAAATAGAATGCAGTGTAATTGTGTTGATCTGATTATAACATTGACTCTTCGTTTTCTCTTAAAGAGGTTTTTCTCTGGAAGAAAACAGCACTGAATTTTCTTGAGCTATAACTTGCATTTGAAAACAAACAGGAGTTTAATTGTTATGACTTATTGAGTGTACGTAGTGTTCTTGAAGCTGTATTAACCTGGAGGGAGATCCAGTCCTTGTCACACAGGACTTTTTTATTAAGGCTATAGGGAGAACTTTGAACATGACTTAAAAGAGAATAATTCCCAAGATCAGCAAATCACTCAATCACATGAAGTTGTAGCCATTCAAGGAGCAATTCTACCTGCTCCAAACTGAATATGTCATAAATATGGCAGGATGCACAAGCAAAAATCACCAAAAAGCATCTTACTATGACTGAAAAAGCAAAATAACCCATCTTATTGGAAAGTTGCAACGGACATCTCTTTTGACTCATGTTGATTAAATGGAAAAATATAATTCAGAGATCTGTGGAGGATACTTGGATGGTGGAAGCTCAAAGCTTTCTAAAAATCAGGCCCCTTCAATGAGTCTCAAGTTGGGCACCCTGAAATTTCAGCAACAAAATCATTAGCCCCATTTGAACATCCTGGTCTTAGTTTAGATGCTTGCTCTTTTCATTCATTTATTTGTCATCACTGAAATCAACTGCAGAGATCTAACCAAAATCTCTGGTGTTATTCTCTAGGTTCAATAGAGAGCTGGAATAGCTCTGTGTGGCTAAGTAGCACCTCTGGTTTCATCCTTTGGTTAAAAGTTATTGAATTTAATACAGAGCCTGAAGTCATCTGCGATGAGAGAGAAACTACAAATGTGTTTAAACCAGCCCTCTGAAAATGAGTTCACTAAATGAAACCTGAACATTGCATCATCATCCTGTTGGGTTTCCACTCCCCAAAATCTGAGCTGTGTCAGCAGGTGATAAGAGAACCCATCCCGAGACTGCAAACAGAGTGAGTGATGATCATCCATTTTCCTTGACTCGAGCCCTCTCCTGTCACTTATTTACCATCTCAAAAAGAGAGGTTTTCTTAATATTCATCCATAATTTTCCCTTACTTAACTTCATCCCTTAGTCTTTGTTATAATCCCTTAGGCCACCCTAAAGCAAATCCTCTCTGTTTACTTAGTGTTTGCATCCCTCAAATACATTACTTCATTTGCTTTGCATGTATCTAAAAGTGAAAATATACTGGTTTTAGCACTAATTTTGGAAGAGGAAAATGTTTGCATAAGTAGCATCCCTAGTAACAGTATATTTCATATTGGATAGCCACACATTTTTCTAATTGTTCAGTTACCTTCATTTTGGTGTAAACTGGCAAATTCTTTTTCTGGGCTAGTAACTTCATGGAATCACCACCATGCTGTGAGGGATTCATAGCCCAATCCTTCTCCTAACCCATGAATAAAAGCTCCTTTTGCAAATTCAAATTTGCGAATTAGTGATTAAGCTGTTGGGGTCTCTTACTAGCTAGTATTAGATCAGTGTAGCAAGTACACTGCAACAAAATATATCTTTCTGAAAACATTTAACATAGATTCTACCACACTGATTTTATATTTCACATCATTTGATCTTAATAGTTTGCAAGCACAAAGAATTTTGACAGCTATAAAAAGGTCATTCTATATTGGTACACATTTTTTAATTAAAATTGAACAGAGAATTAGAATCATGTTATTTATTGCTTTTTTAATTTCATGGGGCATATAAAAATGAACAATAAAAGTCTTTCAATGATCATCTATCTTGTTGAGAAGGAATATGTATATATTTTACACACACACACACACACACACACACCTTCTAGTGTGGTCCTTCAATCCTCTGTGGTCCATCAATGCATATTCCATATACATTTGGGAGCCTGATTCTGCACTGAATTGCAACTTCGTTTGTTTCAGAGTGGTTGCAGGGGTGTAAGTTAAGATATAAGACCCTCAAGCTCTATGGAACTCAGGACAGCCTCTATCAACACAAAGAATCTCACTGAACATAATATCCATTGTCAGAAGTGAGCTCATTCAGATGAGCCTGAGGGGTAGCCAGCCCATCCTCCAGGCATATTAATGCATTATTTGCATCTTGCTATGACTACCTACATATTGCATGCACATGAGCAGTTATAAGAAGCTCATCATCATGATATGGCAGTACCTTAGGAGGTCTATATGTAAGTATATTAATAGGATCTTTGCTTTTTTCCTCCTCTATTTTATTTGAATCAATATTGTGGGAAAGCTACATTGAGGAATTGCACAAATTGCATTTTGTTCTGAAGATTCACAGTCACTCTAAGCTCCTGAGGAAGTTCATGTCACAGTCACGAGACAGCTGCTAGCAAAGCTCTGTTCCACACACTCATGAGTCTCACTCTTGTGGTTGGTAGATAGCTCCATTGCTCAAATTGTTGTGGGAGGCTGTGGTTATGCAAAGTGAAGGAAGGATGGTTTCTCAAGTAGTATAGTTGAATCTAGCCGATGGCTTTGAAGAGTAAGACTCAGAACTTTGAAGAATAGATCTAAAACCTTCAAGTTGACACCAAAGAGCTAGTTCAGTGAGCAAACCACAGGGGTGAATGTGCCCTCAGTTATCTATGTTGTTAATGAAGCAAACATTTGCATGCTGAATCAGCTGAAGCGCTTTCATATTAGCATATACTTTCTTTGCTACATTCAAAGAGCTGCCTCCATAGCTACGGGAAAATAGCTGACTCCCAAAACTGCTTTTTAATGAGAAAGTATTCAATCAATAATATGGGATGCTTATTTAATTCAATACCCATACTGGTTGCAATCCTGAAAGTATCCCCTCTCACCCCACCCCCTTTTTTTTTTTTTTAATTCAGTAGATGTAGAAAAACCATTTAACCTAATAGTCTCAAATTTGGAGACTCTCAAAGCCTTTAATTTTTGACTGAGATTTTGTTTCGTGTGTTTCTCTTCTGTGCTGGGATCCAGAATATGTATGAGTACCAATACCACACACTCAGTAGTTCAGCTAAGCAGAAGGCTGCAATAGTGCTTGGGGTTTTTGTGGATCAAAAATTGAATCTGAGTCAACAATGCAATGCAGTTCTGAAAAAGGCTAGTATCATTTTGGGGTGTATTAAAAAGTGTGTTGTATGTAGGACATGGGAGGTAATTGTTCCATTCAGCACCTGAGAGGCTGCAGCTGGGAGTGCTTTGTCCAGATCTGGGTGCCACACTTTCAAAAAGATGTGGACAATTGGAGAGCATGCAGAGGAGGAACAAAAAGAAAACCTGGCTTGTGAGGAAACATTGCAAAAACTAGATGTTTAGTCTTGAAACAAGATGATTGAGGGGGCTTGATAATAGTCATAAAATATGTTACAAACTTCTGTTTAAAAAAAAGATGATCAGTTCTTGTCCATGTTCACTGAAGACAGGACAAGAAGTACTCTGCTTAAAGGAGATTTTGATTAGGAAAAGCTTTCTAACTAATAAGAATAGTTACATTCTGGAATAGGCTTCCAAGAGAGGTTGTGGAATCTCCATCATTGGAGGTTTTTATGAACAAGTTGGACAAACAACTGTCAAGGATGCTCAAGGTTTACTTGGTCCTGCCGCAGAGCAGATATCCTCTCAAGGTCTCTTCCAGCCCTTCATTTCTATGATTGACTTTAAAGTTAGGACTGGTCTGCACTAGGACCTTACATCAGCAGAGCTGTGTCTCTCAAGGGTCTGAAAAAACCACACAGCTGAGAGACACAGCTATACTGACCTAACCCTTTGTGTGGGCAGCCTTACACAGCAGACGATTTCTTCCATAGACCTAAGTACCACCACCTGGGGAGGTGAACTGCGTATGGTAACAAGAAAACCCCACCTATCAGTGTAAGAATTGTCTACACTGGAGTGCTACAGCAGCTTTAATCATTACTATAATAAAAAAGTAGGACTTTTTTTTCCACCATCTTGAAGAAGCCTTCAGCAAAACTGAGTCCTCATCAGACATGAAAGAGAATGAACTACTGACTGTGTGACATCATGTATTTGAAATATGGTCATGGCCAGATCGTCAGACCACCTCTAACTAATAACAGTGGATCATATGCTATTTGTATCCTGTCTGTTTTGTCTCTTTGTGAAAAAAGACTCTAAGCATCTTGGCTGGATCCTTGTCTAATTTGTTTATAAAGTACCAGTTGTACTGATGCTCAGATTAATAAGAACACCATAGCAATGTAGCACTGTTAGAGTTTCCATTATAAGCTGGAGTTCTCGGGCAAGACGGGGATTTTATTTGTAAAGTTCAGTCATATTTTTATTAAATATAATAGTAAAATACTCGTATAAATGTCAGTACGTTAGCATGCTTATGCTCCAGCTCAAAAGCCTTTAAAGAAAAAAATAAACTATGCAGAGACAAATGTTCGGTTTACCTGGGTTTGAATTTACAGGCAGGACTTTTATGGATAAAATACCATTTGAACAGAACAGTAGGGCAAAAAGTTATTTTAGGGATTTTTCTATTTAAACTAAATAAAATATTTATGCAGGCAAGTTTCTGCGGGACACAGAGGCGAGCATTCATGGAGGGCTGCTGCCTGTTTCCCTAAGCTTAGTAATAGAGTAAGTAAAACTGCATGACTCAGAGACCAAGAGCTCTATTCATCAACATTAGTTATGTGGGCATATCTTCACATTTATGGCAGCTTGCTGTAAACTACTATCTGTAGAATCCATACAGCAATCGTTAACAAGGAGCCAAGAGAACCGTATCCTATATACAAGTACTTGGTTAGGGTTTTCACATTATCTTGTCAAACACAGCAGAGGGAATTCCCTTATTAACTCCATAGAAAGTAACGGCATACTAGAAATAGCCTCCATCTGTGCAAAAACTAGAAACAAATAAGATTTAACGCATAGCACAAGAAAACAGGCTGATCACTGTCCTGTTCATTCAGGCACTGCTGTTTCCTAAAGACTAGTGCCTGGATACCCCATGATAGCTGTGTAAGCCACTGAAGACTCAGGTGATGGGTTACTATTCACCCCTCCCCACCCAAGCTTGTCATAGGCCAAGAAGATTTAAATCTCCTATCTCTTAAACCAAATTATGCTGCTGAAGGAAGTCACGTAGCATTACCAGTTGCTATCTAACATACTGTAGCACACTGATGAAGTACAGATGAGTTTATGAGAAGCTTCTGTTGTTCATCACAGTCCTGGCAGACTTCATGAGAACCATAAGAAAGTAAAAACATAAATAATAAGCAAGATTCTGTTTGCTTATGTACAGGCCTTATAGAAAAACAGAAGTGAAAAAATGGACACTTCATGGTTGCTGTTGCCTGAATACAAGTGGGTGATCAGTCCAGCTGAGAAATTGTTAATAACATTGCAACTTTAACTCAATAGTGTTGCTAAAGCCTTCTTTACAAGCCAAAAAGTGGCATCTGCTTACATTAGACTTGGGCTTTTAGGTCACACTGTTAAATTATTTTATTTTTATTACAGTAACAGCTGGAGGCCACAACCATATTGGAGCTCCATCTCAATAGGCCCTCTACAAACAGAGTCAATGACAGCCTCTGCCCCATGGAGTTTACCTTTTAAGGCAAGACCTAACAGATGAGTGGAACAAATGGAAGTGTAGGGGATGAAAAAGAGAACAGAGCAACTTTTTCCATAGATAACTGCAAAATTTAGAGGTAAAAATGTTTTTTAACGGAGGGAAATAAGCAGTGGGCAGTCATTTCTCAATAAGGCCTAAATCCTGTCAGGTCCTTAGCATCTTCAGCTCTCTTTGAAAACACAAGTGGGGGTAAGGGCAGTAAGCACAGTGCTGAATTGCTCAACACTTGAGTTAGTTGTACTAAACTGCTCATGTGCATATTCATGAATACTGCTGCAACAGATTGTCCAGTGAAGGCCAATTCCCAAGGTTGTCTGAGAACAAGTCATGTAGATATCAATATATGGATAGCATGTTATGTCATGTAATCCATGTGACAAATCCATACTGTATCCATCACATAGTTTCTGAATGCCAAGTAAGACTGAACAATAGGGACCAAGTTCAAACTTGTAAATTATTGTAGCTACATTGTTTTCAGTAGATGTGTAACATCTTACACAAGCTTTGAATTTGATCCCAAGTTTCTAACTAGTATAATGCTTCCTCATTGTGGACCCATGTGTTCCCTATTTCTAGAACTGAGGAAGATGACATCTCTTACCTAATATAACTGAAAACATTGAATTCAGCTGTTGACTAGGATCCTGATACATCAGAGAATGAGTTCCAGCTCCTATTTAACAAGCCCCCCCATTCCTCCTGCCGGCCCACCTTCGTAATGCTATAAGTAGTGATGCAGAGGTGGCCCAAGGTTTGCAGGAATCTCTGTCAAGTAAAATATTTGGAACCTTGCGAATACATCCATAACTCATCCATCTACGGACATTCCACCCAGGAGAAAAAAGTGCAGCACATTGCAGATTGTTCTCTTTTTTTTTTTTTGGTGGCTAACATTTTCTCCTCCCGCACCGCCCACCCCCTCCCTCCCCTTATAATCTTGTCTAGGTTTTCTCTCAGACTGAATTTTTTTAAATAATTTAAAAATATTTTCCTCTAAAACACTCTCCTCTTTTCACCATACTGTTTTCTGCTCCTCATCTACTTTGCCTTCAGTTCGTGTTTCACTCAATTGTCTCTTCCTTTCCCTCGACCAATTTTGTCCATTTCCCTCAATTTTCTCCTACTCACCACTAAAATCTCTCTTCCAACTGCCTTCTGTTTCTCCCTTTTCCCCATCCCACTCATTTTAGCCTTTCTTTTATTTTTTCTTGTCATTTCTCTTTGTAGCACTTTCCTCTCTCCAGATCTCTTTGCCCAATATTATGTTTGGAAGATTTTGCCAGCCTCTTTTCTTTCTTACACACCCAGTGCATTGTTCTATACTCATTGGCTAACCATAAACGGTAGCTCTGCAGATGGGATCTAGCTGCACTGTGTCTGTCCAAAAGATGGAGCCCTGTTTTGAGTCCAGGTAACACATTCTGCTCTTTTACACTGGTGAAAATCCAGAGTAAATCCAGAAAAGGCACTGGACTATTACTTTGGATTTATACTCATGTAAGTGAGAGCAGCTCGATGTGCAGCTAGCATAAGCAAAGGGGCCAATATCCCCCCAGTTGAAATCAGTGGCCACTTCCAATAACTCTGGAGTGAACTGAGGAGTCAATTCAGAGGATCCAGAAGCAGCACCAGCAGTTCTGAGTGCTAACATTAGTTTTCAATGCTAAAGATCAGCCTCCTGGCTTTGTGTGCATATCAACTATTAAACTAGCACACCTGACTTGAGCCAAATTTAGAACCAAAAAAAATCTAAAGAGAATCTATCAAGGTTTCTGACCCATTCAAATAACTAATTTAAAAAATAATTTTGAGATCTTTGTTTGGCTGTGTTTTTCTTTTGACAACCAATCCTTGCAACAGCAGGATAAAATCATAACTGTGACTTCTGGGGTGCTCCAGAAACAAATGAGCTGCATGTGCCTATTCTCTCTAGCACAAGCATGCATGCACAGCTCTGTTTACTATAGGGCACAAGTCATGTTATTTTTAAAATTCTTTTGACAACTGATCCTTGCAAAGTATTTAAACCAGAAAAGAAAAACACGTCTTCCTGTGTCCTAGGGTAAACAAAGTTGTGCAGGCAGAAAAAACGATTGTTAAAGCAATTCATTTTGGAAGTAATTATTTAAAGGAGTAGAGAGAAAGTCAGAAAGCCACATATGCAATGCGTTCATGATCCATGCATTTGTGACCTCCAGGCTTGATTATTGAAACTTATTTTGTCTAGCAATGAAGCCATGTACACTTAAAAAACTCCATCTGGTGCAAAATGCAGCATTCTTTCTCTTAAGCAATATAGGTTGCAATGAACACATCACCAAAGTTCTCAGCTCTTCTGTCTGTACTGGCTCCCATTTACTACAGAGTCCAGATGAAGTTTGCTGTTCTGATATTCAAAGCCCTAACTATGTGAGAAATTCTCTCTCCCTCAAAGACCACAGCCTTCCACAACAGTGATCCACTGGAATCACGTAATTTTTGACTAGTTAGGACTTTTTTAAAAAAAAAAGTTATCTTTTCCTCAGTGCATTTTCCACATACCAAAATATAGCATACACGAACAAACAGCTATAAAGTAACCAAGCTATTTCTCTTACTGGCTGAGAAGGAAGGAAGAGAGGTAACTGTTATTTCTATTACTAAATACTTGAGAGGTGCTTAGATATTATGGCAGCTGGGACAATATAAATACTTAGCTAGAGAGAAAGTGTTATGTATTCCTAGGAAAAAGTGGTTTATAGATCAAAATGAAGTCAATTCCCTTATTTTTCAGCTTATTAAGGGCAAAAAGAATTTTCAGAACTGCTTTGGTAGAACTCAATTCTGCGACCCTATCCTTCCAGCATGCACTCTAGTAGATGTTTAAAAAAATGCAAAAGGGCAAAGTGTTATTTATTGTTATGTTATTAATGTATATAAAAATGCATCCAATCCTGCACACAGTGAAGTCAACACACTGGGGGATTTAAGGGACAAATGGGGACTTAGTCACTGACTGCATTTGAAGTAGGAGTTGATCCTGTAAGCTCACATCTTGCAGTCAGAGGCTATGTCTATACTTGGAAATTTAAGTCGACTTTAAGTCGACTTAGTGAGTCTGCACTTAAATTTTAAGTCAACTTTGGGGGGAACTTACAAAGTCGACCTAGAGCATCCACACTGGACGCCTAGGTTGACTTCTAGGGGCTAGGGGGACATAGGGTAGGTCCATGGGGGAAGGGGAGCACCCCTTGCCCAGTGCCAGGGGGCTCAGCTTTGCCCCATTGTATATAGGTACAATGGGGCAAAGGGGGACAGGGACCCTGGCAGGGCATTGGGGCAGGGCTCTGCCCTGCCCTTTGGGGGGCATGGCAGGCTCCCCCTGTGCCCCCCCCCCGGCAGGGAGGGCATTGGTGCAGTCCTGGGGTAACTCTAAGTCGACTTAGGGCTACCCCACGTCTACACTGGCTTAAGTCGACTGTAGGACTTTAGCTAGCATGCTAAAAATTGACGTGTGCAGGTTGTAGGTGCAGCAGGGGTTTGATGTTCAAGCACTAGCCCTCCCTATTACACTAGGTCTGAACTTGTTTGATTAGCCTGTGCTGCAACAGCCAAACTGCTCTTTTTAAGGCACTCGCTTGAGCAGAGCTACCTCAAGTTTTTCTAACAGGCTGGGAGGAACACTCTCAGCTGCAGTGTAAACATACCCAGAGAGGAGAATTTTGCTATTAAAGTTGCATGAGTTTGCTGTAAGCAACATCTGTGTGTCAGTCTTATGTAAATGAGTGCTGCTTTATTGATTTCAATATACTTAAATATTAGTGGTGCAGATTGTCAATTTAGTGTAAGCAGAAATGTTCCATTTCTCATAAGCTAATTATATACTCTGTTAGCTACTGTATATTAAAGTGTGAGACACATGTCTTTTTAAGGATCAAGGCCAAGAACACAATTATTATTTTTTCCTCTCACCATCCAGCTTCCACAAGCAATTACGGCTCATAAATATTTTATAAGAATTTGGAGCTATTGCAGTACCCCATAATATGGTCCAACAGTACTGAGGGTAGTATATAAGGCTATAAAATATTACAATACAAAAATATACTTTTAATCACTTATTAAAGTTTCCATTTTCTGTAGAAAGACCAAGTTATAAGATTTTATTTTAGATTTGTGTATATGTTTTTTCTACTACAAATTAGCAGAAACGCAAAATATTTTCATCCATCTCTCACTTGGGGAATTGGCACTTCATCCATGTGTAAAAATAAACACAGAAATATGCAAAAAGCTAGTGATCTATCTAGTGTCCAAATATACATCATCTCTGAGAGTGGCCAGTAACAGGTGATTCAGAGAATTTTTCTGGAAACACTGTAATGGAATAATCTGCTTATAGGGAAAGTTTCATTCTGATCCCCATCAGCTAACAGTTGGCTTGTGCCCTGAAGCATAAGGGTTTATATTCCTTATAATTATTTTGTCCCATCTAATGTCGATATTCTCATTATCTATATAAATGGCTTGTTCCTCAGCAGTTCATACTCAGTACAAATGAAGCAATCAGGGTGTAAATGGCTAAAACCACTTTCCCACTTCCTCCATCCTGAGCCCACTGACTTCATTTGAGCTCCCTACATAACACAGAGCAGCCTCAGGACTGCTCGTGAGCTATGATAGCTGAGGATTAGGTACAGTGCATGTGTTCCTGCCTCACGCCCTTTCATTCCTAGTATACCCTTTCCCTACTCTGGTACATATTCTTTACACTGAGGAGGGCAGGCTGAATGGATTAGAATTTGTTACACCAGTTTTGCATCACCCAAGGATCCCTTGTGCAGAGACTCCTCAGCCACCTCTTTAAAGCAACTTGCTGGCTGCTTTATGCTTCCTTAGCAATACAAAAGAGAAACAACTGCAGCTGAGAATTCAGGCCAAAATGTGCAATCCTTTTTTTGAATGTTATTAAATTTATGGTGTGACAATAGGAACCCGTTATTCAGATCCCACATATTACTCAGGGTTATTTGGACCCTACACGTTACTGCAATAATATTTGTACAAAAGGCTCTTTGGGAGACATCACATGGAATCTGATACAAGTTGATTATTAACATAATTGTAAAATGCATATATGATGTTACAAACTTTCTCTGTGTGAAGTTACCATAACATGTTTAAGACCAGACAGCCTAGCCTACATAACTGTGTGTTAGACAAAGGAATATTGATTTACCTCAGTTTACATTTTAGTAGTAAAGAAAGCCATTGAGCTAAACTGGCCAGTGTTATCCTGTTCCTGAACATGCAAGAGGGAGAATGATCATGGCTCCATCACCCGGAGAAACATAAGAGACTAGATCCCCAGGAGGCTTTCCTGACTTGTAATACAAAGACATCCCTGCTGCAGAGATATAAAGAACAGAAAGAGACACCATCTTTATCTAATTTGATCTCTCTGTGATGGTTCCTGGCCAGGCCAGCCAGTAAAAAGCTGGAAAGGAGACTCTGAGTAAAAGAAACCATCTTGAACAAAAAATGCATCTTGCTAGATTAAGTTTTAGACTTTTAGATGTGTTTTTACTTTTATTTGCTTGTAACCATTTCTTTCTTTATCCCTTTTACTTGGAATCAATTAATCCATGCTCTTCTGTTAAGAAACGTTTTACTTTTACTATAAATCAATTCTATGCTGTGTTTGAAAGAAAGGGTATTTCTACCTCTGTTAAATTAAGTAACTATAGTCGATTGCCTCTTTAACAGAGCAGCAAACTTAATATCATCTGTGAAAATACAACAGTTCAGGAGCAAAATCCCCTTTATTCCCTCTTAACTACAAGCTCTGGTGAAATTTTTCCATGAATGGGCAACAGCTTAAAAATTTAAGAAGCAGAATAGTTGGCTGTCTCGAAGATGGAGCAGTAGCTTCCCATCTCTGGCTTTCACAAGACATTTCAAAAGATCTACCGTATTTTTCGGACTATAAGACGCACTTTTCCCCCCCAAAAGTGGGGGGAAAATGAGGGTGCGTCTTATAGTGCGAATGCTGTCCAGCAAGCAGTGTTCCCTGTAAGCTGCACGGGCGTGCGGCCGCAGAGTGGCCGTCGCACCCCCCGCGCAGCAGTGAGGGACCCCCGCGCAGCCCGGCAGCCCCTGCTGCTCCCTCCAACCCCCGCGGCAGCCGCTTTGCCGCGGCACACCCGGCCTGCGCCCGGCCTCTGGGCTGGCCCTCCCCGCCCCCAGGTTGGGACAGGCAGGCTCAGGCTAGGGTCCGGAGCGCGGGCCTGCCTGCCTGCCCCACGCGGCCGGGCCAGAGGGGTGGCTGCAGCAGCGGCGGGCTCCCGGGCTCTCACCCGCCGTCCGCCTCCTTCCCGGGGCCAGGGCTGGGCTAATCCACGGCCTCGGCCTCCCAGCACGGGGCCGGGATCAGCCTCCGGGGCTGGGGTCTGCTCCCCCCTGCCGGCGGCTTCCCAGGGCCGCGGCAGGGTCCTCCCCCACCGGCGGCTTCCCAGGGCCGCGGCAGGGTCCTGCCCCGCCAGCAGCTTCCCAGGGCCGCGGCAGGGTCCTCCCCCGCCCCGCCAGCGGCTTCCCAGGGCCGCGGCAGGGTCCTGTCCCGCCGGCGGCCTTGGCTTGCTTCTTTCTTTCTTTCCCTCTTCCTTCCTTCCTCCTTCTTTCTCTTCCTGTTTTCTCTTCTTTCTTTCTTTCTTTCTTTCTTTCTTTCTTTCTTTGCCTGCCTTCTTTTTTCTTTCTTCCTCTAAAAACTGGGTGCATCTTATGGTCAGGTGCGTCTTATGGTCCGAAAAGTACGGTAGGTAATAAATATAAATGTGTGTTGTTTTGTTTTTAAACCTAGAACTTTCTATTCCTTTCAGACTAACTACTGAGTCTATATTTGAGCGAGCTACTCTCCTAATACAACATTTTTGGAACAGATATGATACCATAGAGTGGAGTTTCTACATCCCCATTAGGCTGTATTTTGGCATATAGGTTACACGTGATGATTTATTCAACTTCCCTAAGAAAACAGGCCTTTGGAATTCTGGCATATTTGTTGTTTGTAGCATTATGTGACTGTAATAGCAGGATTGACTGTTCAATTTTATCATGACAACCTACAGTCAGAAATTCTTTGTGTGTCTCACATTTCCAATATGTTTAAGAAACAGCAGTTCTCATGTGAAGTCCATATTATGATAAACTAAAAAGTTTTCTGTCAAAGGTTCATACTTAGTAGTTATCTAAATTAAAGCATAGTTTACAGTCTCTTGTGAATAACTAAATAACTTGGTTCAGTGTCAGGTCACTGTGAAACACAGACTGTAACAGGACTATAAAAAAGCTCTAAAAGGAGAAAAGAAATTTTATTCTGGAATGGTGAACATCGTTGCCAGAGTAACACAAACATTGTGTGTTTTCACAAGGAAATGAGTCACTTGTTTCTGTTGGTCAAAACTTTGTTTTCTTTTAATTTCATATTTTAGCAGCCTAATATATTCTGAAAGAACCCAAGTTTTCCAGTCTTTGGACTAAGATAACTTTTTAATTAAAGCTGAGCCAAAGAGTTGAGTAATAATTACACAGTTCCAAATGAAACCGATAGTAAATAAGACACCATCATATACTGCATGAAGGAAAATAGAACAAGTGGATCCCTAATCCCTGCTTGGTACAATCCTATGAGTTTTTTTATAAAGTTACAAAGACAAAAAATGAGGCTTTGTGTTGCAAGTGTCTGTTTCTTCTCATTTGTTAAAAAAAAATCTTTATGGTTTTGTGCCCTACTTCTTTAAAATGATTTATAAGTTCTCTGACTTAAGCTTTTCGTGTTCCCTGGTGTGAGTTTAAGGAGATAAGGTACAACCCAATGCCTGCTGCAGTCAGACTCCATTAACTTCAAAGCATGTTGGATTTTTCCTCTTTGGACCAGATTCAGACCCACTAAGCTCACTTTACACTGATTAGATGATGCAAAGGGAACAAAGACAATTCAGCTGGGAATACTGCTCCTCCAATGTGGCTGTATCCCCAGCAGGCACAGAACCAGCAGACCTGGCCCCTCTATACTCTTATTTCCCACAGCTCTCAGCAATGATGGTGCATGGCTGTCGGGCGCACGGCCAGTGTACAAAGTGCTCAAGCAGTTCCCAGCTAGTCTATGCTCCTTTGAGGAACATAGCCAGCTGGTGCAGCTTAAGCTGCTCTAAACGGTGTCCAGGACAGAGTCCTTAACAGCTCCCCGCTGCCTCTGCATCCTCTGTAAAAGGGTTGTTTGGCACTAAGCACCCTGTATTCACCTCCTACACACTACTGTAATGATTTTTATACAAAATATGCCTTGAAATGTAATGCCTCACTTATAGAAGATGAAGAGGAATGTGACTGTGGCATGGATGAGGGAGTAAGAGAAGAATTTAGTTTTCTGCATATTTCACAGAAGCACAAGTGAATTTGTTTTATCCAACTTCAAAACTATTCCATGATTCATATGGTTTTATGATGGAAGTGTCATCATAATATCATTAATATTGATCATTAATATTGTGTGGTATATGTATTGGTGGGCATAAAGAGTGAGGGAAATATACTAGAATTATGACTAAAGCAGGGCCGGCCCAAGGGTTTTTGGTGCCCTAAGGGAAGTATGGCTTTGGTGCCCCACACACATAAGAGGTAACATATTAATGTTTTTTTTTTTTTAATAGAGAAAAAAATTCACTTCCATCTAATTTGGTACGCCTTAAAGCCTGGTGCCCTAGGCAACTGCCAAGTTCACCTATATGGTTGGGCTGGCTCTGCAAGCCAGGCATGCAGGGAGAGCAGGTAAACAATCTGTTTTTGGCAAAGGAATGTGTGTTTGATTCTCTGACCAGCCCAGTTTTCAGGGAAAGACAGCGAAGGGCCATTTTTACATATTAGGTGAACAAAACTATTAAGCATACACGTGGGAAAGAAAGAGCATGGGGTTGCCATCACCACCAGACTTCATGTCACCTCTCTCACAGCTTGAATAATCTTTACTTAGAGGAGGAACCTTTAGAAGAATCCATTTCAAAGGGTTACTGGCCTATAAAGACTGAGGGATAGGGCTGATCCTCAAGTGACAAGCAATTGAATCAACTGATTGTATACAATATTACAAGAGTGGGCAGAGTGATTTTTTTCTGAAAGCTAATAACACAGTGGTGTTTAATATCCTTATGAATTGTATGTATTAACACCATATGAGGAAATATGGATTCTTAATGAGCTTACGCTTCCAGTCTCTGACCAAACAAAGGGAGAAATAGGCTTTCATCCAGACGGAAGAGAAGGCTGCTATCTACCTGTTTCCAATTAAGTTAAGCACAGTGTGACCAAAAATAACAGAAGCTCCATTAACATAGAAGTCTGCTGGTAGACAAAAGACGATAAGAAGGAGAAAAACAGCATGAGGTCATTGTGCCTCTTAAAACAAGTTCATTGAACTTTGGAAGATATGAGCAAGGACAGAAGCCATCTTTGGTATCCATCACAAGACAGACACAGGGAACAGAGCTCTTCAAACTAAAAATGATGAGTCCTTCATCCAAGTGGAGGGTTGAAGTCTCTGGGAACTAAATATAGTTAGATAAATGTCCTGCACAAAGCCTGTACCTTGCTTGATTGTTTTACACTTTAAGATGTATTTTCATTTTTATTTACTGGTAAACTTTTCTAACTTTATTCCTTTTACTTGAACTACATATCCTATGTTCTGTTGTTCATAACTTTGTTTTATTGCTACTATAAACAAATTCAGTGCCATGTTTAAATGAAAGAGAATATTTATCTTAGTTAAATTAATAAACTGTGATGTGCTTTTTGTGTCTTCAGAGGAACAAATTAACCTTATTATTTCCCTGAAGTGCAGCAGTAAAGCATTGTAAGGGACCCAGAGTCTCAGGGCAAGTGGTGACACAAACCCGCACGAGTCTGAACTACATCCCAGAGTGTCACAGGTGGCAGCAGAGAATCTGGCCTGTTGTATTTAGAGGGGGACTAAGTTACTAGAATGCATTATAACTATATTGTGCATCATCACTGGTTATAAAAGATTTTGGGGTTTAGTGACATTAGAGCAGTATTAGCACATTCAGAAAATAGAGTTCAGTCATATTCAGAAAACATTAATTGCTTACCCATGTTCTTACAACAACGTGTGAAGCCCAAATTCCTGGGTTTTCTTCTTGCACCGCACAAAGATGTTGAGATGTTTAATTAACATAAAACATTTTGTGAGTCTCAGATAAAATGTACAATAGACATGCAAACATTGCTATTGATAAATAGTAAATAAATTCCTGTACAACAGGGGTTGGCAACCCCTGGCACATGTGCCAAAGCTGGCACACACACCTAGTCACAGTGGCATGCAGGGCTCCTGGCCCTGCGGCATCACGGCTGCTCCTCTCTGCTGGCCCTGCCCCAAGCAGGGCCTGGGGCTGCAAGAGCCATGTGCATGCCACAGCTCCTGTCACCTGCTGGCCCCACTCCTCAGCTGGGGGGGCTGAGCCAGTAGGGAAAGGGAGTCACCGCCCATCGTGGCTCCTGGTCCCGCCCCCAGAACCTTCTGACGGTTGGGGTGGTGGGGCTGGCTAAGAGGCAGAAAAAGGTTGCTGACCCCTGCTGTACAATGCTTTACACTCTTACAGCCTGATCACAAAGCCTTGCTCTTATGAGGAAACTTTACTCAGGGGAACAAGACTTTGTAGGGTTTGACTCTTATACCTACAATTTTGTTCCCCAAACATTCTCCAAATATATCAACCTTCTTGCACTATAACTGTGACACCACTCCAGAGGCCACACAATGTGCCTTACACAGCTGCTTTGAGCCTTACTGAATCCATCAGTTCCATTGCCATGTGAGAAGAAGAATCGGTTCAGGAAGCACTTGTGGACAACAACTGAAACCTTTTTGTGGACATTGCCAAGCAGATATTCGACATGGGTCCTGATCAGAATGCCGATGACTGCTGGATAAAGAGCAAGCTGGTCAGGAATAAGCATTTTGAAATGAGGGACAAAAGGAGACAATCCAGCAGGGGACATGTGACATGTTCATTTTATGATGAACTGGACAGGATCCTATGCAATTATAGCAGAATTAGAGCACAGCCCTGGAGCCTGCTGCCTGCACTCTTCCCGCCCTCCATGCATAACCAGCAATGCCTATCGGAGCAGGAGGATACTGGAAAAAAGCTGTCCCCAGAGAGTCAGGAGCTCTTGGGGACCCAAGACCTTGACATCAACCAGCTGGAAAGCCAGCTGAATACACCCTGCTGCAATGTACCGCTTCCTGCCCTGCATCAGCTTAGTCCAAGTCCCAGCCAGAAACCCAGCAAAGGACAAAAGAGGCAGATCCCCTGGAGGGAACTTGGCATATGCTTATCTGTTGTTTCAATTTATTATTTACTGTGCTATCCTGCTGTTTTGGCTATTGTTCCAGGTGCTCCATTGCCATAGCAATTGAGGCAGATGTGAGCAAGCAACTCTTTTGAGCATCCAGCTCTTGCTTCCCTTCCTCCTTCAGCCCACGCTATCTATTCAGTCCTCGTGTATGTATTTCTAAAATGGCAGCTGCTCCACCTGGGCAATCAGCCTCTGTCTCATGATAAAGCTGTGACTAGTAAGAGAGGATACTTGCTCATTTGTCTGTTTCCCTTTCTCCTTCCTTCATTTGTCCTGACCAGCAAACATCCCCCTTCCTCCGCCCCAGTCCCTATTTGCCAGTCCAAAATGGCGGCTGGCACTATGGCGCAGCCACAGCCTCTACTACCTCCCCCATAGCATATGAGAATAATGAAAACATTCATTTGTGCACAGTGCAACAGCTTATTTAGACAGGGGCTAGAGGAGGAGAAATTTGGTTGGTTGGTGTTCAGAGCTGACATGAGATATTCATGGACACTCCATGGCTGGTAAAGGAACAAACAATACTGCTCCCTGCTGAGGTACAAATGTCCTGTAACGCACATTCTATCTGACAGTCACTGCAGCCCTCCAGTTTCTCTGCACTTCCTCCATGTCAGCAGTGGAGACAAAGCAGAACTGAAAACCAAAGAATTGCTTGGGTTTTTGGTTCACACATTATAGGAAATAGCTGCATGCCCCACCCCCATAACATAGTTCTTAAGCCCCTGTCACTCCTGTAGCATTATGGCAAGGGGGAACCACTGAAGTGAATAACCGTACAGTATATTGAC
>ML685793.1:5027771-5112128 GCA_007922175.1 Pelusios castaneus | reverse complement strand
ACTTGAAGATGGAGAACTTACAGAATGGGAGGAAAATAAATGCAGGGAAATGTAAGTCATAGGATCAGGTCAGACTGTTTCAGCAAATCAAAGCAGTCTTTACGAAGTGGGATTTTCTCCCATGAAAGCTCATGTGATAAATAAATTTGTTAGTCTTTAAAAGTGCCACAAGATTTAACAAGCTACTACAACTATGGTTCAAGGTAGCTTTTTTTATGAATCTTTTTCTTTTCAGCTTTGGCTGATATTCTCTCACTCAGGACCTTCCACAGAAGCACAAGGTGTTGGTTTCCCTTGTCTTCCTACATAACAAATCTTTGCCTAAGCAGGTTTCTCACCTATATTTAGTTCCCAGAGACTTCACCGCCCTTGGCTGAAGGACCTTCTTTCTCAGCTTGTAAGAGCTCTGGCCCCATGTATCTGTTCAGTGATGGATGCCAAGATGGCTTCTTTAATCTCTTTATATCTTCCTAAACTCACTGTTTTGTTCCCAGGCTCATGATCTCATGCTTTTCTTCCCTTCTGGGGGACTTTCCAGATTTCTGCTGATTTGTATGTAAATGGGCCACCCACTGTTTTTGGTCACATTTTGCTTAATTTCATTGGAAACAGATAGATAGGTGACTTCACTCATTTCTGTCAGAAACCCTGTTTCTCCCTTTATTTGATCATAGAATCATAGGCTATGTCTACACTGGCAAGTTAGTTCGAATTAAGGAAGCTTAATTCGAACTAATTTAAGCCTTGGCCACACTAGGCTTTCATTAGTTCAAATTAAGGGCTTCCTTAATTCGAACTAATAAATTTGATTATACCTTTCGAACTATTAAGTCAATGTGGCCATGTTAGTTCGAACTAACTGCTTAGTTTGAACTAAATGTAGAAAGTCCAGAGAAGAGCAACAAAAATTATTAAAGATCTGGAATACTTGATGGAAGGAAGATTGAAAGAACTGGGCTTGTTTAGTATGAAAAAGAAGAGACTAAAAGGGGACATGATAACAGTTTTCCAGTACCTAAAAGGTTGTTACAAGAAGGAGGGAGAAAAATTATTCTCCATAACCACTGATGATAGGACAAGAAGAAATGGGCTTACATTACGGCAAGGGAGGTTTAGATTGGACATTAGGAAAAAATTCCTAAGCATCAGGGTGATTAACCACTGGAATAAGTTACCTAGGGAGGTTGTGGAATCCACATCACTGGAGATTTTTAAGAGCAGGTTAGACAAACACCTGTCAGGGATGGTTTAAGACAGTACTTGGTCATGCCAGGAGTGCAGTAGACTGGACTCAATGACCTCTCATGGTTCCTTCCAGTTCTAGGATTCTATGGCTATGTCTACACTGGCTAGTTAGTTCAAATTAAGGAAGCTTAATTCGAACTAACTAAAGCCATGGCTACACTAGGCTTTCATTAGTTCGAATTAAGGGCTTCCTTAATTCGAACTAATAAATTTGAATATGCTATTCGAACTAAGGGTTAATTTGAACTAGTTAGTTCGAATTAACCAATGTGTTCATGTTAGTTCGAACTAACTGCTTAGTTTGAACTAATTGGCCCATTGAACTCAATGCAATTCGCTAATTCGAACTAAGCAAGTGCCATTCATGGCACTTGCTTAGTTCAAACTAAATTTTGCTAGTTCGAATTAAGTTAATTCGAACTAACTAAAATTAGTTTGAATTAGTTAGTTAGAATTAACTAATTCGAACTAACTTTAGTAAGTGTAGATATACCCTATGATATTACATGCTACCTTTTGAGTATATAACATGACAATGGTGTGGTAGATGTCAGGCCTGACAAGAGATGCTGAAACAGAGTATGAACCACCAATGGGTCACAGTGTCACAGGAACATAATTCCCATCTCCACCCTGTAACCCACAAAGACACAGTGGTAAATAATACATAAAGCAGGCAGAAATCTCATTGCACCCAGCACCATCTCACACCCAGTCCACTTACCATTTCTGAGATTTCCCTAAGACTGGGAAGAACCTCAGGAAGGTAAAGTCACATATGCATACTGAAAATTTTCTACCATAGCCTGCCTGGAATATGTGCAATAAGCACCTGGGTTTTTGCCTGTACTCTGTTCCCTTGGCCACAGTTCCTGCAAAAGTCCAATTGTCCGGTACAAGACTTCTATCTACTGCTGAGAGGCTAACCAACCTGAGAAGGTGAAAAAAGGAAGACTTGGAACAAGATGTTTGGAGTACTCATGCCAGAGTCCCAGAAGATGGCTGCTGTGGGTGAGAGATGGAGGCAGTACGTGATGACCCAAGGGAAAAAGAAATACAGCTTTCTGGCGGATCATGGTAGTGGCCAAAGACAGCATCACCCTGTCCAAAAAGAGCATGGAAAAAAACAGGGACATGCAGTGGCAACTCAAGGATGCTCTCCTGAGCCAGAATGCTCTCCTGTTATGCCTGCAGTCCCATAAGCCAGGACTAAATCATGTCCTTCAACCCTGGGAGAACAGTGACTATTGGAACAGAAACAACGCTCCCCTCTAAACCAATGTAGCAGTCATCCCAGAGGTCATTCCCCTCTCAAATTCAATACAGAGAACGTGGCTTCTGGGAGTCCAGTATTTTTTGAGCCCTCCAATGCAAGTGCCAATTCTACGCCAAGGCACTCAACCCCAGAACTCCTGCATAAGACGCGGCAGAGGAAAGCTCTATATGGGTGCATCTACACTTGTAAATTAAGCCGACTTACGCTTGCTTAAGTCCACTTAATTTACTCTGCGTCTACACTACACTTTCCTTAAGTCGACTTAAGCAGCTTAAGTCGACTTAAGAAAAATTTAAATTGACTTTACTAAACCTCATTTTAAGTCGACTTTCTGCTTAAGTCGACTTTCTAAAGTCGACTTAAGCCAGTGTAGACGTGGAGAACCCCTAAGTCGACTTTGTTGACTTAGGGGACTCTAGGGTTTCCCCACTGCCCTCCCTGCCAGGGGGGCTGGCACAGGGAGAGCCTGGCATGCCCCCCCAAAGGGCAGGGCAGAGCCCTGCTCACCCTGACCTTATGCCCTGCTAGGGTCCCTGTCCCCCTGCCCCATTGTACCCAGGTACAATGGGGAAAAGGCTGAGCCCCCTGGCACTTGGCAAGGGGTGCCCCCCCCTGCCACCGTGGGCCTGTCCCAGGTCCACCTAGCCCCTAGAAGTCGACCTAGGCATCCAGTGTGGATGCTCTAGGTCGACTTTGTAGGGTCTCCCCTAAGTCGACTTAAAATGTAGGTGTGGACATGCTAAGTTGACTTAACAAAGTTGACTTAAAGTCGACTTTGTTAAGTCGACTTAAATTAACAAGTGTAGACATAGCCTATATGCCTATAACTATAACCTCTATCGCTGTCTTGTTATATTTCACTGTTTGCACTTTTAATTTGGTTTGGACTGTTGTTTTCCATAAAGTTACCTTACTTATAACTTATTCAGGATCAGCCTAATATTCAAAGAATCTGACTAAAGAGTATAGACATTTTAGCATGCGCAGAGAATGCTCCCCAGCTAGCAAGCCAAAGAAGAGTTTTTTCAAGGAGAAATTTGAAGGAGGAACTTTGCAGATGTTTATGGGGAACTCCTTCCAAGTGAAAGCAGTAGCATGAGAGAAAGTGCAAAGGTGCTTGTTTGAAACTTTGACAAGTGGATGATGGCGGCTGTCATCACTGGCCAATTGAAGGAGGGTGCTGAGATTTCAGAAGTGAATGAAAGATGATAGGTAAATAGGGATAATCCATCAAGGGCTTTGAAAGCAAAGATGTTGCTAATTTGATGTGATAGCAAAAGGGACAGCTTTGAAATGACTCTCAGAGACAGGTGATAGTCAAAGTGACTAGATAAGAGAATAATCTTTCCAATAGTTTTCTGAATGGATCTGGGTGGGACAAGATTTCATGTATCAAGGTCAGAGAAAAGGATGTTGCAGTAGTCAAGATACCAGACTGACAGCCTGCGAGTCCCATTGAAGTAAATGGGATCATGTGAGTAAAGTTAAGTGCACAATTTTTTGCAGGACCCAGGCCTGTTTTTATATCATTTTTAAAGATAACATACACCTCATCTATATGAATAATCAGAAGACTATTTAATAGATTCATGATTTGACTATGGAATGGATCATCAGGTCATCCAGGCGCAGAGCATGAGATACTTGATTTGCAGCAGACAATAGTTTAATAATTAACAGCAAATTGTCATAACTAATTGCCCCTTGCAGGGTCTGACCCAGTAATGGCAGAGTGATGTGTAATGGGAAAGAAAGTGCTATTGAGGCTGGTTAATTTCAGCATCGGGCATAGCATTGGAGAGCTCCCAGGTTCCTGCAATGCTTGATCCTGTTTCATTGGATTCCTCCTCCCCCTCATCAAAGCAGGTTTTGCTTTTGTTATTGCTTCCCTGGAATTTGCTTGTAAAACTTCAAACTCAGCATTGGTTTTGCAAGCAGATCCCTGAAAAGTGTTGGCACCTATGATTAATTTTACATAGAATGCAATTCTGAGGACCAAATAAACTGACAAAAACAAAGGTGTCACATATCTGGGAAATATTTTACCAGTTTCTACCAGCCCTACAAGGTCACCAAACCTCAGGTTATCTTGAAATTATTAGCATAAGCCTTGTCTGCATTAGTGATTTGCCCAGATTCCAATCTTCACGGTACCTGCATCAACGCAAAACTCTAGGCTACACAGGCAAAGTCATGATTCGCGCTCATTCATTTTACCCTGGCTTGGAACCAGAATAAGCTGCCCAGGTGCAAATCATGACTTCATTTGTCTAAAGAAGGCATTTGGATCAGTGCAGCACAGCTGGCTAGAATCAGTGCCAATTGCCAGGCCTTAGATCCTGGAGAATTCATACAACCCCCCAGAGAGTGTCAGTCCCCAGAGGACATAGGGTTCTTGTGCTTTCTGGTTTATGCGCTTCCAGCATGTCTTCTTAGTGTATGTGCAATCAGCAAATTTGGTCTGTTGATTGGATCATTAGCTTCCCGCACCTGGGAACGCAGCATGAATGCTGATCCATGGCCCCCAGCATACAAGTGACCAACAGCATATGCTGCTTCCAGAAGTGATGAAAAGCAAACTTTCTGTCCAAAGCAATAAGGCAGAGCATTATTAGCCCTTTTATTTTGATTTTATAGTTGTAAGTATGTGCCATCATAGACCCCTACTCCCTATGGCTATGTCTACACTTAGGAATTTAGGTCGACTTTACTAAGTCAACTTTAAGTCGACCTTATTAAGTTGACTTAGAGAGTCCACACAGGACTCTTAAGTTGACTTACAGCTGGCCTTACTAAGTCAACTTAGAGAGTCTAAACTAGACTCTCTACGTTGACTGGTTGGGTCCAGGGGGAGGCTCCCCAGGCTAGGGGGGCTTGTCCTGGGGAGAGACAGCCCCACATGGGGCTGGCTCTCCCCGAGATAGCAAGCCCCGGAGCGGTCCGGGGGAGAAGGGACTATGGAGCTCGGCTCCCTTCTGGCTGGGACCTGCTTAAGTCGACTTAATTTACTAGTGTAGACGCACCCTATTTTGGACTTTAGAACAAAAAGATATTAGGTTTCAGAGTAAGGAAATACATCTTCCAGTTTTCCTGAAGTGGCAAAAAGCCTAGTTCTGGGTATGTGAAATGGTAAATACAGAAATGTTATGAAGATCCACATTACATTCCACAAAATCAGTTCTCTGTAATCAAAAAATAATGTTGCCTTTATGCCCATGTGTCACTCTTGTGTACAGCAAAGCAATTACTGTAAATCATCCTATGTCTGCAGAATATATTTTTATGCTGATTAGTCTTTTATGAATAACTTGGAAGAAATCAAAGGTGTACTAAATTAGCTTGAGTCTCCTTTCTGCTTTGAGTCATGGGGATTTATTTTAGTGTCTACAACTGTGTAATTTGGCCTACAAAGTATTTGTATGTACTGAGTCTGCAGTTTTTGATGATCAAATGGCTATGTTTGTAAGTAATTGCATCCCTTTTCAAATGAGAACTAAATATAAGTCTTTGTCACATGTAACTCAAATGCAGTTATCAATGGGTATTTTAATGTTAAGCCAATATAAAATATGTCATTTAAATTGCCATACAATGTGTAAGCGTATTAACCAAATCTCTGATCTGGTGTCTAAGGCCTTGTCTACACGATCAGATTATAGCGCAACTTCTGAACTGCGCTATAAGAAGCACGTGATGTTTATCGCGGTGTAGTGCGTACACACGTCGCTCCTTGTTCCGTCACAGAATTCCTCGCTGTAATGCGCATTAGCGCACTGAATTCTGGGCACATATCCCAGCGTTCCATTTTCCCTGAGTCCGCGCTTGGAATCATGGGATGAAGGAAAGGAGCACATAGCAGCATGGGTAAACTGGATGTTTCCCATGGTGCAGTGCGTTTCCCTAGCGTCTTCCGCGTTGCCAGAAGCAACTCGCGCCTATTTTCAATAGTGTTTGCACGGAGCGCGCCATTGGAAAGAAACAAAATCAGCGTCAGCATGGATCCTGCTCTGGTCTCCACTCTCGCCCTCCACATGCTGAACACATCTCGGATGGTTGCTCATTACGTTCTTAGCTCCCATCCAGAGGATGACACAGAGGAGCAGCGGCTGATCGATGCCATGCAGAGCAACAGCACCGCGTTGCTCAGCACCTTCACCGACCATCTGCACACGGTCCAACGCCGTTTCTGGTCGCGAGAGACGAGCACCGAGTGGTGGGATCGCATTGTTATGCAGCTCTGGGATGATGAGCAGTGGGTACAGAACTTTCAAATGCGGAAAGCAACATTTCTGGAACTGTGCTCAGAGCTGGCCCCTGCCCTGCGACGTAAAGACACCAACATGAGATCAGCCCTCACTGTGGAGAAGCGTGTAGCGATAGCTCTTTGGAAGATGGCGACTCCTGACTGCTACCGGTCGGTTGCAAACCAGTTTGGAGTCGGGAGGTCCACCATCGGAGTAGCCCTAACACAAATCTGCACAGCCATCAATCGTGTGCTGCTACGGAGGACAGTGACGTTGGGGAATGTCAGTGAGATTGTGGATGGCTTTGCTGCCATGGGATTCCTGAACTGCGGGGGAGCCATAGATGGCACACACATCCCTATTTTGGCACCGGATCATCTCGCTACCGAGTACATCAACAGGAAGGGCTACTTCTCCATGGTGCTGCAAGCACTCGTGGATCACAGAGGGCGTTTCACTGACATCAATGCTGGGTGGTCGGGAAAGGTGCATGATGCCCGCATTTTCAGGAACTCCGGCCTGTACCAGAAGCTGCAAGGGGGTACCTTTTTCCCTGATAAAAAAATTACAGTGGGGGATGTGGAGGTGCCCACAGTTATCCTCGGAGACCCAGCCTACCCACTGATGCCATGGCTCATGAAGCCGTACACCGGCAACCTAGATCAAAGCAAGGAGCGGTTCAATTACAGATTGAGCTGCAGCAGAATGACTGTGGAGTGTGCCTTCGGCCGTTTAAAAGGCCACTGGCGCTGTTTGTATGGGCGGCTGCACTTGTCGGAGGACAACATCCCTGCTGTGATTGCGTCTTGTTGTGTCCTCCATAATATTTGTGAAAGTCGGGGAGAAAAGTTTTGCCCAGTGTGGGCTACCGAGGCACAGCGCCTCGAGGAGGCATACGAACAGCCAGCCACTAGGAGTATTAGGGGGGCTAAAGGGGAAGCTTCTCGCATAAGGGAGGCACTCAGGGAGCATTTCAGTCACGCCCTCCCCTAGTTTTCTTTTAGGACGCATCTGCTGCACCTTGTGAAAGTAGCCATGTGTAAAAATAAAGCCTTAATGAAATGATTTTATTCTGTTTTTATTCAGACTTTGAAGGTTGGGGTTACAGGTGTGTGTAGCTGCGGGGCTCTAGAAAGTATGGGGGGGGAGAGCTAGTTGTTGGAATGCTATGGTGGGACGGGTGCACTTCATAGAAAGTCTTATAGGGACTACGGGGGGTGGGAGGCGGACGCGACTGCAGTGTCTGTAGTGGAGCCCTAACATTAATCGCCTGGGACTGCAAAGCGACCATGCTCTTGAACAGTTCTGTTTGCTCCTTCATCACGCTTATCAGTTCCTCGGTCTGTGTTTTCCACATCTGCTGGTACTCAGCTCTGAATGCTCTGGTCGCAGAGGAGGATTCCTGTGCAGTTTTCAAGGACTCCTGTGTAGCTTTCAACACGTCCTGAAACATATCCTCCCTGTTCCTTCGTGCACACTGCCGAATGTTTCTCATTCGGGCAGCGGGGGTAGACAACGGCCTTCTCAAGGTCTGTTCTAAAAAAACAAATAATTGTCAAGCTGCTGTTTACACATAGCCAGGATAAGAAAATTAAACTTCCAGTAGCACATTACTCTGGAAGGTACAGTGCGGTCAACACCCTATGCCTTGCTGAAGCGGACAAGGTACGTCCTAGTAGACAGCTTTACTGGGGGCTAATAATCAGCATTGGGCACAGAGATGGAACCAGATATCGCTCTCCTCAGAGTGCCCCTGCTTGCTAGAATACATCTCCTACATGCCGTGGGCAGTCAGCCGGGACCGTATGCTGCAGCACTGTTTGCGGCCATGGTTCCCAGGGCTGTGCTTTGCAGCTGGCGGGGCAAAGTGTCCGTCTTTGGGAGCGTTGGCACAAACGCCATCCCATCCAATCTGAGTACTAGGCTGTGGAGGTACATTGAAGAATCATTTACTGACCTACATGCAGATGATTACTTCACAATCATTGCTTGTGTTGATGCCCTCCTCATGGATAGGGAGTAAGGAGCGTGCACAGCTGGGAGACACAGCAAGCACCCCCGCAACGCACAGTGATATTTTAACGTGAGATAGACTTTTAGCATTACAAAGCAGAAACTTACCAGAGCCCCCCTCAGCCGACTCAAGGGACATGCTGCAATTCATGTCTTCTTGAGAGGACGTATCAGCGGGGGTGCAGAACAGCTCCTGGCTACACGCTGCCTCGCTTTGCCCCGGGTTCTCCTCCGTCTCCCTCACCACCTCCTCAAGGTCCTCATCCAACTCCGTTGTGGCATTGACTTCATCTGTGGTTACAGATGTGTCCACTGTGGTGTTTGGAGTTGTTGTGGGGTCACCACTGAGGATGGCTCCAATCTCCTGATAGTACCTGCATGTAGCAGGCGCTGATCCCGATCGCCGGTTTCCCTCCTTCGCTCTCTGATAGCTGATTCTTAGCTCCTTCACCTTTGATCTACACTGCAATGTGTCTCTATCATAACCTTTCTCTGTCATTGCCCGAGAAATCATGCCAAATGTGTCGTAATTTCGTCTGCTGCCGCGAAGCTGCGCCTGCACAGCGGACTCTCCCCAGATGCTGATCAGGTCAAGCACCTCTGCCGTGGACCAAAGGGGTGCGCGTCTTCCGCGACGGGTTGCCATTGCTACTGGAAACGCTGCTGCACTCCAATGCACTCCACGAGGAAAAGACCAGGAAATGAAACTGATGAAATATTTGAAAATCCCGGGATTCAACTGTGGGCGGGGACAGTTTCGTCACTGCCAAAGAGCGGGCGGGGGGAAGTCCAGAGAGGACGACTTGGGAATGATGGGACATTTCCGGAGGCCGATCATTGCGCGGTAAGCGTACACACGAGCACAAACGCGCATCAGATGATACGCAACAGCTGTTACCACTCTCGTCGGAGTGGTTGTTGGATTGCGCTACAACAAGGCGCTTATCGCGCAACATCAACGTTGCACGTCTGTACACTGTGCTAGTTAACGCGCGGTAATGATTTTTAATGCGCAATACGGTGATCGTGTAGACAAGGCCTAAGGCTATGTCTACACTTGCAAGTTAGTTCAAATTAAGGAAGCTTAATTCAAACTAACTTAAGTGTTGGCCACACTAGGCTTTCATTAGTTCAAATTAAGGTCTTCCTTAATTCGAACTAATAAATTCGATTGCTTAGTTCGAACTAACCCTTAATTCGAAATAGTTAGTTAGAATTAGGTCAATATGGCCATATTAGTTCGAACTAACTGCTTAGTTCGAACTAATTGGCAGATTGACCTCCATGCAACTGACTAATTCGAACTAAGCAAGTGCCCTATATGCACATGGCTAGTTCGAACTAGCATTCTAATGGGGCCATGCTAGTTCGAATTAAGTTAATTTGAATTTACTAAAATTGGTTCGAATTAGTTAGTTCAAATTAACTAATTCCATCTAGCTTTTTTAAGTGTAGACATAAAGAGTTCAACTCTTAAAACAGGTCTGAATTTGGCTCATGTCTGTATTTAGGTCTGCAGTACTGAGAGTACTGGTAAAGAACAGTACAGGACTTTGATTTAGCATTGAATTGACCCAACTGTGTATATGTTTGTACCTCCTTGATATTTTATATAATGTTATCCTCACATTTGAATTGGTTACTAGAAAAAATTAGGTACATGAATATTTGTACTCTTTTCAATGAAGAGAGTTTGGTGAGAAAAATATGGGAGACACCTTAAGACAGTAAATATGTGAAGACTAACCTATGCTTTTATACCTATTTTAGGGAACCCATTCACTACACGTCTGTGTCCTAACTATATTGGAACACAGTTTGGTTTTGCCTCCAGAAACCAAATCCAGTTAACCACCATGTTAACAACAGGAAACATGTTGCAGTAGTTGTATGATTCACATAACATAATTATAAAGTGATCTGGTCTGCTTTAGCAGGCAAACTCAAATTTTTTATAATGTGGCTATAAATCAGTTCTTACAACTGGTTCCTCTACCATGCTTGATTGCAGAGAAGGCAAACTTTGAAGGTGTCGATCTAACTCTCTAATTCACTGACGGAGGTGTTGAAGAAAACTTTGAATTAATAAACTTGAGTGTGATCATAAAGCTTTTCTTTATTCAGAATACGGGAGTGCTCACGGGGAGAGAACAAAGAAAATCTCCAACCAGTGACGTAGCAATAGTATCTCTTATAGACCTTAGTTCATGCTGCAGGAAACAGTTACAGCTTCCTATTGGTTCAGCCACAATCCTTCCTTATTTAGAAGAGCAAGGCCAAGATAGCAATTTCCCAGACACAGGAAAACAGACAAGCAGTTTAGACCGGACAGAACTAACCTTCAAGGCTAGGTAGCTTTCACAGAAACAGCAACAGTCTTTATAAATGCTCCCTAGCTGCATTCTTCCACAATCTCCCCCCATTTGAGACTTTATGAGTCTCACTACTTTAAAATTTTATATTTATAAAGTTTTTAATATTTTGACCTTTTAGGGATTCTTGCTGGGTTGGTTACTTCGGCTGCATGGTCACCGGTCCTTTTTTTTGACTGGACACCTCCTTTAGTGGAGGTGTGGTATTTTTACACTGCAGCACGTGAACCCAGGTCGCCCTGCCTTTTAATTTGACTGTGGTATGGGCCGTAAGAAGAACTTGGAAGGGCCCTTTCCATCGGCGTTTCAGGGTGTTTTTTTTTTCTGATAACACTTCAGATATACCCAATTTCCAGGTTCTAGGGTATGACACTTCTGATCCGGGGAGACCGGTAATGTCTTCTTTACCTGTGAAAATATTCTATGGAGACTTTTGGTTAGATCCAAACCATACTGAACAGCCTCTTCATGTGTGAACTGTAAAGCTTTTGGGGTGTTATTAAGTCCACATGACGGGGCATAGGTCTTCCCATTGGTATTTTATGTGGAGTTAGACCGGTTTTTTGATTAGGTGTATCCCGAAGGGACATTAATACAATGGGTAGGGCGTTGACCCATTTTAAAGTATGGGCACAAATGTTAGCTAGTCTTCCTTTTAAAACCCCGTTTGTCCTTTTTACTTTTCCTGAGGCCTGTGGGTAGTAGGGGCAATGGAAGCGCTATTGGATTTTAAGGACTCGGCATACTTCAGCAAAGACCTTTTCCGTGAAATGGGGACCCCTGTTTGAATTTAATTCTAGAGGTATTCCAAATCTAGGCACGAATTTCTTTAATAAGCATTTCACTATTGCAGCTACATTAGCTCTGCGGCAGTTACCCATCCCGAGAACATGCATACAATTACTAAAACATACTGAAAGCCATTGCACTTAGGTAGCTGAATGAAATTAATCTGCATATTTACAAAGAGGCCCATGGTGGGGGCTGCGCTGCCCTCTTGCTCTTTGCAGGCTTACCCACATTGTAGGCCAAGCAAATAGGGCAAGAGGAACAGAAGGCACTGACTCGGCTTTGCAGATTTAGAACAAACGAATCTTTGGCCAACAAGGTGGCCATTGCTTCCTTGCCTATGTGAGCTAGGCCATGATAAGTGATCAGTAAATTAGACAGGAAGCTTGATGGCACAACAGGGCGGCCATCCCTGTCTCGCCATATAGTGTCTGGGTGCAAGGTGCACCCTATCTTTCTCCATTGGGCCTTTTCAGATTCGGGGGCCAAATCCTGCATAGTGCCACGGTCTTTTTCAGAGATCTCGGCAGGAGGAGGCACTTCTTGTTGCATTAATAAAGCAGCCTTGTCAGCTGTAGACCGGGTCCGTGTGGCTTTAGCGGCTGCATCAGCTAAAGCATTGCCCTAACTTGTTTCATCATTTCCATTGGTGTGTGCAGCACAGTGCATGACAGCTATCTCATCGGGGAGTTGGACTGCCTCTAGGAGGCGACCTACATATAGACTGTTTTTAATGGCCTTTTCAGCGGACGCTAAAAACTTCCTTTTTTTCTACAGCTGCCCAACATTTTGCACTACCCCAAAGGCATATCTAGAATCAGTATAGATGTTTATTCTCTTTTCCTTAGCTAGTCTGCTGGCCCTTTCTAAAGCAACTAGTTCAGTGATTTGAGCAGATTTTCCATTTTTTATCAGGCCACTTTTCACCACCTCGTATAGGGTTCAAACGGCATAGCCTGCAACCAATTCTCCTTTTTTATTTTGTTGACAGGAGTCATCGGTATAGTACTCTGCATCTAGGTTGGCCAGGGGCATGTCTTGCAGATTAGCTCAGGGCCTTTTAAACTGTTGAATAACTTCTTCGCAAGAGTGATTTTCACTGTCTCTGACCATAGGCATGAAAGTAGCCGGGTTAAGGATATTTCCCTTTTCTATTCTGATGTGTGGTGAGGAGAGTAGAATGGCTTCATACCTGGTAATTCAAGAGGCTGACAGGTGCTGAGTTCTGTTATTGAGCAGCAAAGTGGCTACAGCATAAGGAACTCTGACATTTAGGTGGTTTCCTAAAACCATAGAGGAAGATTGTTCCACCAACAGGGCAGTACAAAGGCATTTACAGCTCTCGGGTCTTGGACGAATCTGTAAACAGCTTTTCCAGACTTTTTTCACCGGTAGGATGGGAGTGTTGCATGGGCTCTTGGCTTGGGACTGTCAACCTCTGCTGTAAAAGAGCCTCCACCACGGGTGCAATTCCTTTCTCTGCCTCTGGATTCAGTGGATATTGCTGCTTCCAAGGTAATTACTTAATTGGGTTCACTTGAATCTTAACAGGGGTAGCACTCAGGATCCTCCCTACTTCATTCTCATGTTGTGCCCGTAACTGGGGTGGAACTGCTTGTAGGAGTTCGGTGTGCCTCATCTTTGCAGCTTCCAGGTAGTCCGGTTCAAGGTTCATCTCGTGAAGGACTGCTAAAACTTCAGGCTCTTTGGGTGCGGGGACTTTTAGATGGATACCAGCCAGGGTGCAATAGATGATACAACCAAGCTTGCAGAGCAGATTGCATCCTAATAAATTCACTGGACTGCTGGTGCTAAATAGGAAGGCATGCTGTTCTTCCAGGGGACAAATCTGAATTTTAGCAGGCTTTGAGATCAGGTATTGCTCCACGTGGTTGCTTACCGCTACAGCTTTTACAGTGACTGCAGTGGGTTGTAGTGATAGAAAGTCCTGTACCCTGAGAGTGGATCAAGTAGCCCCGGTGTCAATAAGGAGAGGGGCACTGGTAGTGGATTTGCAATGGAATTGATGAAACATGAGTTGCCTCTGGGCTTTGTCAATAAGTGTCACTGTAGAATACTTGAGCTGCTGCAGGCTGCGGTGCTGGTTGACTGAGTGCAGTGATAGTGGCTGCTGGTGGAGGGGGGCCATGCCAACCGCTGTTCTGGGCCCAGAGGACCAAAAGGTCTGTTGGGGCAATGTGCTTTCCAATGCCCAGGCTGCTTGCAGTAATGACACAGATCATTTCTGGTCACCCATTGATTTGACTGTCCTCCTCGCGAGGGTCCTTTGTTCCAGTCCCTTCCTCTTTCATAAATTTCAGATCTGGGGCCACCTTCTGCTTGTTTTAGTTGAGCCATCATCAGGCGAGTTTTAAGAGATTTTTTCTTCTTTTTTTGATTTTCCAGGCAGTGGGTGGCTACTTCGATTAACTTCTCCAGGTATTCCTTTTGCCATTCCACATAAATACTTTTTAACAGTTCTTGAACCTCAGGTAACAGACCTTGCACAAAGGCAGAGGCTACAGCCTCTGGGGCACTCACAGTGGCATCAGGAATGCCAGAGTATCTCAAGAAAGTCTTTTTCATGCGTTCCATGTAATCGGCTGGATTTTCCCCTTCCTTTTGTTTACACGCACTGATCTTAGCCCAATCTATCTTTCTCGGGCATACCTCCAAGATGGAATCCACTAGGGCCTGCTGGTGCGTTCTTATATCTGCAACTACTGCGGGGGCAATTGCCAGCCACTGAGCCCTGGTAACTAGCCGCTGATGAAGCTCAGAGGGCATAATCAGCCTGAGCAGTTGATTCATATCAGCATGGTTGGTACCATAACATTCCACGGTGATTTGAAGCTGTTCTTTAAATTTTTTAGGGCCCTCTCGAATATTTGGAAACCCAGCCACCAGGTTTTTAAGGTCTGTGGGGCTCCATGGGACATGGACCAGCTCCATACCATTATGTCCCGGCACCATCCATAAAGGTGCCTGTATAATCTCCTGTTTAACTTCCTGCCTTTGTCCCCAAAGAGAATGTTTAGGCTGATAATAAGAGGACAACCCATCAGCTAAGCGTTGCACTTCAGTGTGCCTTTGGCGAACTAGGCTGCTTGTTTCTCCTGCTATCTGGTCTGACTGCTCTGGAGCTTCCTCCTCTTTCTGAATCACAGCTCCAGCCCCTGCTGTGGATGTGTATCAGCAGCACTTGGTGGTTGTACTCTCTGTTGCTGAGCAAGTGGAGGTGCAGAGGCAATAAGACGAGGCACCGGAGACGGCGGAGAGAGTGGGAAAGGGCACCCTGCATCCAGCATGTCTGGGCTAGCTCTCCCCTCCTCCTCCTCAACCTGCCTCCCTGTCTGTGTGACCAGCAGCTGTGGATACAGACCCTGTATTTTCCTGTTGTTAGCTTTTTTTAACCTCACCTTAAGTTTTTTAACATTATCCTTTCATTTAGAAACCTTTTCTTTTCATTTGCATTTAAGACACCACCGGTCACAGCCGTGAAGCTCGCAGTGGGCTTGGGGTGGCTAGAACTTACAGTGGCTAGCCTTGGTCAGCGGCGGGGTTTACAAGTGGATTAGACAGACAATCACAGCACACTTTCAGTCACTCACACTGCCTCCCACCCGCTTCATAGAGTCCAAAGACTAAACAGAAATCTTATAGGTACCTTACAAAGGAGCCCAAGACTTCCTACTCCAGAGCCCAAGGCATCCGCTCCAGCTTTTGATGATCACACTCAGACAAATATGTCCGGCATCCAGACTCTCCAGTGTCCACTCCTCCCCTCCCTCGTCTGCTCACCAGGCTGTCCATTTACAATCAACAGCCACAAGTGAACGCGCCTTCCCGGACACCAGTGTGGAGCGAGGGGCAGCAGCAGCAGGCGGCAGGCACAGGAGAGCTGGATCCGAGTTACAGCACCAAAATTGTAGAAGAAAACTCCGAATCAATAAACTTGAGTGTGATCATAAAGGGTTTCTTTATTCAGAATATGGGAGCGCTCACGGGGAGAGAACAAAGGAAATCTCCAACCAGTGACATAGCAATAGAATCTCTTATAGACCTTAGTTCGTTCGGCAGAAAACAGTTACAGTTTCTTATTGGTTCAGCCACGATTCTTCCTTATTTAGAAGAGCAAGGCTAAGATAGCAATTTCCCAGAAACAGGAAAACAGACAAGCAGTTTAGACCAGACAAAACTAGCCTTCAAGGCTAGGTAGCTTTCACAGAAACAGCAACAGTCCTTATCAATGCTCCCTAGCTGCATTCTTCCACAGAGTGTTCTATAGGAAACTTTTTACAATAGTATTTCAGCAGAGTATTTTACTGCCAAGCCATGTGACAAAACATCAACCAACCAATCCTCCCAAAATCTTTTGAAAAAGGGAGGGAGATGTTAACATGCCCAAATTACAAATGGAGGGATCAAGTACAGAGGAGGAAAGGCCACAAAGGTAATGGCAGAATTGTGATCACAATGGGGTTTAAATTAGTTTCTGGCTTTCCTGCTTGTCTTCATAACACTAGATCACACTAAAAGGCTGCAGGAGGACTCAGAAAAGCTAGAGGAAACATAAGAAACCTTTACCTCCATGTACCACATTGTCTTCCATATCCAGTCTGTATCTGTGCAGGAATAACAAATTCTAAGCAAAGTTACCAAAAACATTATCTTAACTATATATTTTAAATTCCAAAGGGGTAGCCGTGTTAGTCTATTGTAGAAAGACAACAGAGTCCTGTGGCACTTTTAAAGATTAACAGATTTATTTATCGCATGAGCTTTCGTGGGAGAAAATCCCACTTCGTCAGACGCTTTGAAGATGGGAAACTTACAGAATGGGAGGAAATTAAATGCAGGGGAGTGTATGACATAGGATCAGGTCAGGCTGTAACAGCAATATTTTGATTTGCTGTTACAGCCTGACCTGATCCTATGTCATACACTCCCCTGCATTTAATTTTCTCCCATTCTGAAAGTTTCCTATCTTCAAAGCGTCTGACGAAGTGGGAATTTCTCCCACGAAAGCTCATGCAATAAATAAATCTGTTAGATTTAAAAGTGCCACAGGACTCTGTTGTATATATTTTACGGTTACTTTTCAACTGTTTGCAAAAATAAGGCCTTGTGTAATGCTTTAAAATGCATCTCAAATGCTGAATCTGTAGCCAAAGCCAATCCCACCATAGTGAGAGGTATTCAGACCCACGGTTTTGGCTCAGACTAGCATTTATATGTCTATTTGCATCTCTGAACCTGTGTATGGATTTGGCTGTCACTTCATGACTGAATATATAAATATGTTGAAGGTGGAAACAAAAACATGCAGGGCATGACAGGCAGGTATAAGCCTTTTGCTGATCTCAGGATTACAGGGCAGAGGAAAGCTGTGTGTTTGCCCCATCCGATCTGTGCTGGGTGCAGCTCAGGATCTGACCCGAAGATGCCAAACTGAGCACCTTAACGTAGAAGAAAGAAGGAAACAGAACAGAAGGAAAAATCACATACAGCTAAAGGTGCGCTATTTTTATCAGCCCATTAAGAACTAGAACTTCCAGTCCCATTTGCCTCCTCTCTGGGGAAAACTTCCTGTCATGGGCTAATTGTAAGAGGATCTCTTCTTCACATGAAATTTGTCCTTGGTCATTTTGTTGGAACAGACAGCAGGGTTGGTCCCAAGTCTCACAAGTCTAAAGGAATCATGCTGCCAGGACTCCTGTAGCTTGCAATTGCTTGTGGGATTTTCTGAAAGGGGAATCTGAAGCATCATAGTTGTGGTTGGGAGGTGGGAATGGGAGATGATTAGAACTGTATTTTCTTTTCTTTTTTCTTCTTTTCTTTTTTAGGGCTGTTAAGCAATTACAGATATTTATTGTGATTAATTATGCTATTAAACAATAATAGAATACCATTTATTTAAATATTGTGGATGTCTTCAAAATATTGATTTCAATTACAGTGCAATAGGAAGTGCTCATTTTGTATTTGTTTTTGTTACAAATATTTGCAATTATAAAAAAGAAACACTATTTCAGTTCACCTCATACAAGTACTATAGTGCACTTTCTTTATAGTGACAGTTGAACTTACAAATGTAAAATTATGGAAAAATAAATGCACTCAAAAATAAAACAATGTAAATCTCTAGAGCCTACAAGTCCACTCAGTCCTACTTCTTGTTCAGCCAGTCACTAAGACAAACACAGGTTTTACATTTATAGGAGATAATGTTGCTTGCTTCTTAGTTACAATTTCACCTGAAAGTGAGAACAGGTGTTTGCATGGCACTGCACTAGCCAGAGTTGCAAGGTATTTGTCCAGATATGTTAAACATTTGACTGCCTCTTCATGCTTTGGCCACCATTCCGAAGAATGCTTCCATGCTCATGACAGGTCCTGCTTTATAGCAATCCAAAACAATGAGGACTGATGCATGTTCATTTTCATCACCTGAGTCGGATGACACTAATAGAAGGTTGATTTTTCTTTTATGATGGTTTGGGTTCTGTAGTTTCTGCATTAGAGTGTTGCTCTTTTAAGATTTCTGACAGTATGTTCCACACTCCGTCCCACTCAGATTTCTTTGAAGTAACTGTTGTAGCTATCTTTAGACATCTCAGTGGGTACCTTCTTTGTATTTTGTAAAAATCTGCAGTGAAAAGTGTTTTTAAATCTAACATGTTTTGATCATCATCTGAGACTGCCATAACATGAAATATATGATAGAATGTAAGTCAAACCACAGAGCAGGAGACATATAATTCTCCCCCAAGGAGTTAAATCATAAATTTAATTAACACATTTTTTACCGAATGTCATCAGCATGGAAGCATGTCCACTCGAATGGTGGCCAAAACACGAAGGGGTATACGAATGTTTAGCATATCTAATACGTAAATAACTTGCAATACTAGCAACACCTTTCAGATGACATTATAAATAATAAGCAAGCAACTTTATCTCCCATAAAAGTGTTTAAAAAAAAAAAGAAAAGAAAAAACACACCAAATTTGTTTGTCTTAGCAATTGGTTGAACAAGAAGCAGGACTGACTGGACTTGTAGGCTCTAAAGATTTACATGGTTTTGTTTTTATGTAATGAAGAACTCTACATTTGTAAGTTGCACAATAGTTGTTGTAAGCTGCACATTTGTAAGTTGCACTACAGTACTTGTATGAGGTGAATTGAAAAATACTATTATCTTTTTACAGTGCAAATATTTGTAGTCAAAAGGAATAATATAAAGTGAGGCCTGTACACCTGGTATTTTTTATAACTGAATTCAATATATTTGAAAATGTAGAAAAACATCAACAAATACAATAATTTAAGATTGCTATTCTATTGTTTAACAGTGTTTAAAATTGTGATTTACCATGATTATTTTTTAATTGAATTACTTAAAACAAATGAATTGCTTGAGTTAATGCAATTAATTGACAGCCCTATTTTTTTTTCCATTCTGATCTCTGCTTGTCTCTTGGAGCACCCACCACCTGTGTCCCCTTCCCTGCCCAGGAATGACTTGTCTTACTCAGTGCTCACTCAGAATGAGGTAATATTTTTTTATTGGACCAACTTCTGTTGGTGAGAGAAATAAGCTTTCAAGCTTACACAGAGCTCTTCTTCAGATCTGAGTAACATAGGCTGCATCTACACTGGTAAATTAAGTCGACATAAGGAAAATAAAGTCGACTTAATGAAAATTAAGTCGACTTTATTAAACCACCTTTCTACTCGACCTAAGGCTTCATTCGACTTTTTAAAGTCGAATTAAGCCAGTGTAGCCCTGGGGTAGCCCTAAGTCGACTTAGGGCTACCCCAGAACTACACCAATGCCCTCCCTGCTAAGGGGGGCACAGGGGGAGCCTGGCATGTCCCCCCAAAGGGCAGGGCATGTGGGCAGCGTGTGACGCTGTCTGGATTTAGGGAAGCATTTATGATATTATTTTCAATGGATATCTCATAAATGCTCTATAATCCATAGGAACTATGTCATGTTTGGTATCAATAGAAAGGTAGTAATTTGCTGGGAATGATTATATACTTTATGTCTAGGAATTCTATTGCGATTAGAAGTTAAAATTTGGTGTTATATCCATACTTTAACTTATGTTAAAACCATTGTGACCTTAATGTTTAGGAATGTGCCAGGACAGTGGTCCCAGGGAGTTACCTGATGAGCCATTAGGACACAATGGTTGTATTCCTTTAATGTCTTTAATGGCTCATCAGGTAACTCCCTGGGACCATTGTCCTGGCACATTCCTAAATATTAAGGACACAATGCTTTTAACATAAATTAAAGTATGGATATAACACCAAATTTTAACTTCTAATCGCAATAGAATTCCTAGACATAAAGTATATAATCATTCCCAGCAAATTACTACCTTTCTATTGATACCAAACATGACATAGTTCCTATGGATTATAGAGCATTTATGAGATATCCATTGAAAATAATATCATAAATGCTTCCTAAATCCAGACAGCGTCACACCCTGCCCACATGCCCTGACAGGGTCCCTGTCCCCCTTTGCCCCATTGCACACAAGGGGTCCCCCCTGTCACCGTGGACCTACCCAAGGTCCCCCAGCCCCACAAAGTCGACCTAGAGCATCCAGTGTGGACGCTCTAGGTCGACTTTGTAAGTTTCCCTTTAAGTCGACTTTAAATTTAAGTGTAGACACACTAAGTCGACTTAAAAGTGCAAGTGTAGACATAGCCATATTCAGGCCTTGTCTACACTAGAAAGTGTTATCAATTCAAGATACAGAGTTGATCAGAAAGCACTATAATTACAGTTCTTGTGCCTGTTCAGACAGCATTCATAGGATGTGTCTACACTTACAAATTAAGTCAATTTAAGGAGGCTTAAGTCGACTTAATTTACTCCCCATCTACACTGGGCTTTCCTTAATTTGACTTAAGATGCTCCTTAAGTCGAATTAAGGAAAAGTTAGTTTGAATTAATAACACCTTGTTTTAATTTGAACTAGCACTTAAGTCGACTTTATTAAGTCGGCTTAAGCCAGTGGAGACACGAAGTAGTGCCTAGGTGGACCTTTTTAAGTCGACTTAAAACGTTAAGTCGACTTAATAAGGTCAAAAAGGAGCCACATCTACTCTTGAAAAGTTAAGTCCACTACTGTTAAGTCGTCTTAATAAGTTCCACTTTAAGTCGACTTAAAGTCGACCTTATTAAGTCGACTTTATAAAGTCAACTTAACTTTTCAAGTGTAGACATAGCCAGAGTGTCACCAAAGCACATCCACAGCTAGTGCTCTACTATTGACAGTGAAATTAATGCACTCTGGGCAGCCGTCTCACTGTGCAACTCACCACCTTGTGCCACTAGGAGCAGTGGGAAGTCGGAGAGGATTGCCATGCTTCATGGGTATGGGTTCAATGTCCCCTGATGCAGTGTTTGCCGCTTTGTCATTCCGTGGGTTTCCAACTGCATTTTGCAGCATTTTTCAATGGCTCCGGTTTCCTGTGCATCCACCATCTCTATCTGAAAGGATAGATTTTGCACTGTTCCTACTGTTATTGTCAGTGCTCTGAACACATCACTGCAGGTCATGCTGTACATCAGGAACTCCCAATCAGAACAGGAATCTGACGTCTGACTTGCTATCTGCCATGCATACAAACAACGCTGCATTACTGTTTGCATTCACAGAGTATCTGGACAACGATCACTGCTGCTTTTGGGCATATGAAACAAGTGCTGAATGATGGAATCACATCATTATGCGGATCTGAGATCATGAGAAATGGCAGCAGAACTTCCGAATGTGCAAAGCCACCTTCATTGAACTCTGTGAAGAGCTTCCCTACCCTGTGGCACAGGGACACCAGAATGAGAGCTGCCTTCTTGATGGAGAAGCATGTGGTGTTTGCCTTGTGGAAGCTGGCAACTCCAGACAGCTTTTGGTCAGTTGCTAATGAGTTTGGAGTCAGGAAGTCCTCTGTGCTGTGCAAGCCCATAATCACACTCTCTTATGAAGGACTGTGAGTCTTGGAAGTGTGCGTGTAATAGTGGGTAGACTTGCAGCAATTTGCCCCCTAACTGTGGCAGGGTGATAGATGGCACCCATGTCCCAATTTTGGCCCCATACTATTTTATGATGGAGTACATCAGTAGAAGGGGGTACTTCTCTATGGTACTGCAGGTGCTCGTGGATCTCTGTGAGCATTTCACTGATGACAAGGCAGGGTGGTCAGGGAAGATGTACGATGGGCTATACAGAAACCTGCAAGCAGGAACCTTCTTTCCAAATTAAAAGATTCCAGTGGAGAACGTTGAAACACCCACAGAGATCCTGGGAAACCCAGCCTACCCCTTGTTGCCTGGGTCATGAAGATTTATATGGGCAAGCTGGGTAGCCACAAGAAGCACTTCAATATCAAGTTAAACAGGTTCCATTGACCACTGAATGTGAGTTTGGCAGATTAAAAGCTCGCTGGCGATGCTTTTCTGGCAGGCTAGACCTCAATGAGGAAAATATTCCCGTGATTACAGCTGCCTGCTGTGTTCCCCATAATATTTGTGAAGCTAAGGGTAAAAAGTTTCCTTCTGGGTGGATTGCCTTGTAGCTGACTATGAACCACCAGATGTTAGGGCTATTAGAGGAGCACAATAGGGGCCATTCAAATCAGGAGAAGCCTTGAGGAGCCATTTTGACAACGAGCAATACTAACCAGCACTGTGCTATGCTATGACAGCTAGCGCTGTGTATCAATTTGACCTGCACCACCATATGCAAGAGACAAATAAAGATTGCTTATTCTTCCCAGAGTATGTCTTTATTAAATAAGTATTCACAACACACACACAAAGCTGGGCTGGGGGAAGAAAGCAGTGAGGGGCAGTGTGAACTATGATAGTTGGGTTTATGTCTAGTTTACCTTCTGGAAGCTGCCTGAATGGGTGAACAGGAGTTGGGTAGGAATATGTGTCTGGAGTTTGGGGAAGGCATGGAAAGCAGTTCTGTATTGACTGTGGGGGGGGGCAAGGAGCCATAAGTTCAGTCTGCGGTGTTATGAGTGATTTTTAGTGGTTCTTTTTGCTCCTCCATGGCTTTTATCTTGTGTTCATAACCTGCTATCACTCGTTCCTCATTTTCCCTCCTCTTCTGCCTATCTTTTATTATTATTATTATTATTATTATTATCATCATCATCAGGATACTGTGTCTCCATGCCCCTTTTTATTCTTTTTCCAGCCTCAGAAGACTAGAAAAATTCTTGGAACATCTCCTCTTTGCTTCACCGTAGTCATTTTCCTAACAGCTGCAGGTGCTCAGCAAGTGCGAGGAGATTTTCCCTCAAGGGGAACAGCTGTAGATGGACAATAAATACATTTTTGTGCCCATCTACCTGAATCAGTACCAAAAACAATCACCCAGAACCTTTTTTCCATCTCGAGTGCCTCTTTCCTTTGGGCACAGTTCAAAATGCCCTGGTTGATTGTCGAGCTGTGTGCTTGCCAGGGGACAGTGAGAAAGAGGTATATTTTACTGTTATGAATCAATGCTGTTATTGCAATCACAGGCATGCTTCTATTTGTTTTTTGTTCTTTTTAATTTCCATTACTTTAAAGGGGGAAGGACAAATGGTTGCAGGGCATAAGAGTTCAAACTGATGGCCAGAGCATCAAGATGGGCATTGTGGGACGCTTCCTGGAGGCCATTTATCATGACATAACCAAGTGTGGTATCTACACTGATGCTTTGACTTTAAAAGTTTAGCTCAAAAAGCTCTATACTTCTCATCAAGGTAGTTTTATTGTGTCACAAAATCAAGGGAGTTGGGCTGGGGACTGTGGGGATTACAATGTGTCCATACCACTATTTTGGCACAAAAAGCTGACTTTGTCTGTAGTGTTGATTAGGCCTTAGTATCACAGCTAAATAAAAAGTGGAACAGATTTCAAGGGATCATTCAAAGTAAAGTGGCCCATTAATACCCCAAGAGTCATGGGAGAGAAAAAAAGAGCAATAGAGGGAAGGAGGAGGCTACTTGGGGAGGGTTGTTCGTGGCTTATAGATTGTTGTAATAAACATAAATTGAACGACTCTGTTCAGTCCATGATTTTTAGTGTCTAGTAAAGGTATGAATTTAAGCTACCATTCTTGGCTTTTGAAAATGTTGTTGAGATTTCCTTTTGATAAGGAAGACAGAGAGGTCAGATATACCGTGAATCGTTGAGTCATTCTGTGAAAAGTATTCACCCACAGGTGGTTGGATGTCTGTGTCTTTTATGACTTTCCTATATGAGTTCATTCAAGAGCTTAGTGATTGTCTGGTTTTATGCACATAGTTGTTACTGGGGCATTTAGGGCCTTAGGTGAGTACACCATATGTTGTATTGGACCTGTGGATCTTGAAAGATGCATTGTGGGTGGTGTTGATCATCATTGTAGCAGTGGAGATACGTCTTCAGATTTTGAATTTATTTATTTTGACAGGGTCTGGTGCTGCTTTGAGTTTGGTTTGTTTTCTACTCGTATATGGTTTGCCTGAAGACTATCATTCTTTTCCACATTTCATCTTTTACTCACCACTTCACTGTGGTATTCCAAGCATGTCAGATGCTTCCATTTGCAAGCTAGATTTCAGTCTTTCCATATGCTATGGAACCATCCTCACCCTGTTGACCTCTCTTTTTCTCCTCTGTGTTCTCTGCTTCACATTCATTTCTCATGGGGTGTAGTTTTTGACTATCAACTGATAATTATAAGGAATATCAGTGTTATATGATTGGTTGTGACTTGACTTTTTTTTCCTGATACTTATATGCTTTTCTTCCTCCACCTTAAGCTTCAGAGAATCATAGACACAATCATTCTGCTAATGGAAGTCAAACAACTGAACCGCCATAGCACCTTTGAAATAGTTATTTCAATATGTCAAACCATACTTGGAGAACTTCATTAACTAGAAAATTTCTAAAAAGTTTGTTTGGGGCTTGTGTCTAAAGTAAGCTATTATTTCTTCCCAGATACCACCTGAGCATAATTTCATTTCCAGTCTGATAAGCATCTTAAGGGTGATGGGGGTGTATTGTTATATGAATGCTTCATTTTATTTTCTGAGGAGAAAGTGTTAATGATAATGAAAATCTATGATAATTTCCTACATTTCTGATGACTTCAGCAAGCCCAAGAGCAAGGCTAATTTTAAAACAATGGTCTATTCTTGAGACTGTTACAAACCATGAGATGCTTTTTTGCAGTGCTATCAGCAATCACGTCTTTGTAGGGAAGAAAACTATAACTCAGTGGATCAAATTCTGATCTAGATTTACAACAGCATAATTCCATTGATTTTGATGGAGCTAATCTGGATGCCCCTAAGTGTAAGAGCAGAATTTGGACTATTATACTTGTTCTCCATGGAACATATTTCAGTTCTTATTTGTAGATTACACTAGCTTTTAATGGCTTTTAGCTTTCAGAGTACTCTACCCTTCTTCCTCCTGTAATATAACATCGGACTGATGGCATGAGGAACTCTCCTTGAGAAATCAAATAACAAAAATCTGAGGAGCCATTTAACAACATTTCTCATCAGCTCTCAGATATCAGAAGAGTTATTTGTTCCCCCAAATGAGCCAGACTTCTTTATTGGACTGTCAGTATTCCAAAAGCTTCCTTTATACTAGAGATTATGTCATAAAAAATGTATGTGCTTATTTCAGGCTATAGCAAAAGCCATGTTCTAGAAATGTGAACCCTCAATAGTGGAGCGCAGAGGATAAAGTGCAGGAAAACATCTGCAAAACCAAGGATGTTTTGTTCAGTTCATACACAAAGCTTTTCCTCAACTACTGAGAAAAGAGAGCAGCCTCTAAGGTTTTTGGTTTTTTTTCTTTTTTTCCCCTCTTCCTTTTGAAGCAGCTCTGCAAGAATAAATGTAGATGTTAAACACTGTTGGGTTCATGTACTTGAAGAGCCCCCTAGGGCTGTATTCTGAAGCCTTTTCATGGCCTTTATGTTCATAAATAAGGGATTTACTGCATTTAGACACATATCAGGATCACAGTGTATGTTTGAATTAGCATTCATTCTAAGGAAAATAAATTCCCCGTAGCTCTCATTAGTTTCCACCTCTTAGGTGCGCCTGAAAATTGAAACAAGGGGATTTTTTAAAAATTCCTGTTCCCTGTCCTGTTTAAAAAAAAAAGAAAAAAATACTCCTTCAAAACTTCCAAGTAGCAAGACAAATGTGGGAGTTTACTATACCTTTGAAAGCCCAGTTTTAAGTTACTGAAACCGTATTGCATGAGTATACTGTATCAATTCATGTGTTTAAAAACTACCTGGCAACCGATCAAAAAGCTATCCAAGCATTCAAACATGTATCTGACAATTAACAACTGTAACAATACTCCATCCTAATGACTGTCAGGCAGAGTGAGAAGACATATCTTGAAAACCTGCTAGTTTTTAGTGCACAGTTAGTTTGTGTCTGTCTGCTCAAGCTGGGAGGCTGCACAGTGTAGTCATATATTTAGTGACTTAGCCGTGCAAAAGCAGCCATTATTTTCAGACGTGTCGTTGAAATTTGTGTAACTGAATATAATGCCAAGTCTTTGCATGTGCATCTGTATGCTTTGCACACATAGCTCAGGTACATTGTTTTGAGCATGTTTTGCATTTGTGGCTAGAACGATGACAACAGCAAGGTAGAATGGCCTTTGCTCCTCTGAGTGAGTGGACGTTAACCCAGCACGCAGCCTGGCATATGGCATGTAGGCAACTTAGACTGGGGGTGTTTCTTGGACTGCAGAGTATTAGCTGCTGCTTTCTTTTTAGTTTGTCATTGGTTCTCTCGGCTCTATGTTTTGAATGTTTATGATTATGGAAGGGAGAAGTTCTGCTTTTTCAGTACAGTTTTCCTTTTAGCCAGAAATCCAAGATGTAGTAGGTTAGTCCAGCTGGATGGAGAAATTAGTGATAGTCAGGTATTTCTTTGATGCAGTTCTGTCTATTAACAAGAACGTTCAAGGTTCTGTCACTCTACTTGCAGAAAGAATCAAATGGCAGGAAATTGTTTATTTTGCCACAGGCAATCTTCTTTTTAGTCAGCACCCTGATGTAAAAACCTTTCTCCAGGTTTCTCCTAGGGTCATATCCAGTGTTTTCAATGCTCCTTTAGCTTTCTTGCTTTGCTCCAGGATCTCTGTGTTCTCTCTCCCATCACTCCCAACCAATACTCAACAAAACTCCTTTACCCACTCAGTCTAAAATGCCTGTATGGTTTCACCAACTCTTTGGTCTCTAGGTGGGGGAGGGTTGTGATTGATTAATCTTGACAGTTGTGTTAATTGAAGGGTGAGTTCACACCCAGTCTCAAAAATGAGGCTTTAAGGGGCCCATAACAAGATTTCACCCAGCTCTTAAAGTTGTCTTCTAATTACTTTTCTGGGTTGGTATTATTTGGAAAAGGGATTTTGGCTAGCCTTAATCTCTAAACCAGGGGTGTCAAACTCATTTGCTATGGCGAGCCAGATTTGACTTAAATGTACTTCAAATGGGCCGTACGTACCATAAATTGAAATGCTTGGCACTCTCACAGCATCACGGAGTGCTCTGTATGTGAAACTGCACTTCGCAATACCCCCCTTTCTCTCCTTCTGTTAGGGAAAGAGTGTGGTCTTGTGGAGCGCAGTCTCACATACCCAGTGCTCCTTGATGTTGTGAAATCTGACACTCTCGCACCATTGCACAGCACTGGGTATGCAAGACCACACTCTCGCTCTCTCTCTGTTAGGGAGAGAGTGTGGGCCTGCCGATTACAGTCATGGGCCAGATGGAAGAGATTTGCGGTCTGCATGTTTGACACCCCTGTTCTAAACATACTCAATCCCTCATTCACACAAACCCAGGCAAGGAAAAACCTTGTCAGGCTGTTTCACCTACAGGCTAGGAAGGAAGCAAAAAAAGAGGAGTTCTTGTAAGTACCTGGGAGGAACTTGAATGCATAGTGTTAGGAGGCCATAGTAGCACCTGGGTAGACACTTTCTTAGTTTGGTAGACTTGTTTTAACCCCTGACTTCTTGGGTTTGAACATTGACTAGTACTAAACTAACCTTCTGTTGCTTTTGCCTTCGTTTCCTGTGCCTAAAAATCAACTGAAGCAAACTTGGGACTTGAAACGGAAATCCATGTGCATTTTGAAAGGTCTTCCAGTAGTTTAACCTGGTCCTACATGATCTTAAAAGGCCAGGTTTCCTCTCTTTAGAACATGATGATATTGTCAGCTCTGTGACTTCCCATTTCCTTTTTGAAGGTGAAAATTGATTCTTTTGCCCTGGGATTGTGAAGGCTAGCGAATTAAATAGAAGGGTTAGAAAATAATGTATCCAAATCCTACTGTTAAAATGAACATCTGCTGCTGCTGCTCTGACTTGTCTCCCCATCTTTGAAACTGAGTCTGTCACGGGATCCTTTCACTTTCTTACTTTCTCTAGGGATGTATTAAGACTAAATGGGTGTAGATCTAATCCAACCCAAGGGCCATCCACTGCAAATCAAAGTATTGCAGACACTCCTGGCTCACTGCAGCAATGGAAAAACTCCTTCTCTCAAATAAGATGTAGCTATTAGAGTTCTTCTGCTTCCACTGCGGAGGGGAACTTGAAATGCTCATATGTTGTGGACAGGGGGAACACTTGTAGTACAGTGCTAGTGATAAAATGAAAATAGCCACTCGCTCTCTTTCAAACTTTAATTAAGAAAAATATTTTCCTAAACAGGAAACTGGAAAATATATAGAAAATGTTGTTTAAAAAGAATAGTGAGTATTGGGAAGTGTTGAAAGGGATATTGTAAGTGAAATAAGCATATGGCATTCCTATTAAATAGCTGGCTCTACTGGAACAAATTCATCCCTGTTGTAACTCAGTTGAAAGCAGTGGAGTCCTACTAATGATTAATTTGGCTCTTTGAATTCACTGATGAATCACGCAATGCTGTTGTACCAGTTAGTACCTTCAAGGACTCACAAAACATATGGCTGTACAGTAATTATTTTTTCTTTCAAATGTTGAAATGGATTGATCCATGGATGCAGATAGGAGGAAGAACTTATTTCCAGGGATATAGAATCTTTCCCCTCCTTGGATTTGTCTACTCTAGCAATTTAGGTCCATTTAAGGAAAGTTTAAGTCAACTTAATAAGAACCACCCATTAAGTCGACTTAAGCCTTAAGTCGACTCCTTAAGTCGACTTAAGGACAGTGTGGACATGGAGTAACCCTTAAGTCGACTTTATTAAGTCGACTTAAGGGTGGTTAGGTCGACTTAACAAAGTGGACTAAGTCGACTTAAATTTAAGTCGACTTAGACCACTTCGTTAAGTCAACTTAAAATCAACCTTATTAAGTCGACTTAACAAAGTTGACCTAACTTTTTCTAGTGTAGACATAGCCCTTGTGCTTGCATAAAACCATTGAGAATCATACCAAGAGATTTGTTTCTTCTGAGGTAAGAACTGCAAAATATTGGCCCAGAGATGTCCATTCTTCTTCTATTGAGGATGATTTCTAAAAGAATAAAATGTTTTTATTACTATTATTTAATTCTGCAGGTTTTTTAAGGCTACATAAAGTAATCATAAAAATGATTCTTTGATATTGATCAGCTTGCATAGAGGTTGAGACATCTATATAGGAATCAGGGCCTTATGATTAACAACAAAATTAACTCTTGCTTTTTAATATTTTATTACAATTTCTGCATAATAAGAAGGGCAAAGAAATTAAAGTGTGGAAGGGGGCATAACTAGAATAATTATTGGTAGAAAATAGTCTCAGGATGAAATTCTCATGTTCCTGCACAAAGCCAGATTAATTGGGCACTCCATGTGGATGGAAGAAAGACTCCATCCTCCAACCAAGCTAGGAGCAGGAAGTAAAACGGCAGTCTATGCAGGCCATCCCTGGGGGGGGCGAATGGGGCAATCGCCCTGGGCCCCGCAATTATGTGGGCCCCGCACTGTCCCGCTTCCAGCAGGGCAGTGCAGGGCCCATGCGCACTGCAGCCCCTCCTCCCACAGCTGGAAGGGCTATCCCCAGTCCCTTGGCCAGCCCTCCCTGCCCCCAGGGTGGAGCAGGCAGGCCCAGGGGCGGAGCATGTGGGGCCCGGCCTCTGGGCTGGCCTGCCCCACACTGCTGGCTCCCCCCAGCAGGTGGCCTCGACCTCCCAGCCCAGGGCCGGGGCCGCCGGCTCCCTCCCGCAGGCGGCCTCCCAGGCCGGGACTGGAGCCGGCTCCGGCTCTCCACCCCTCCCCCTTCGGCAGGCGGCCTCCCGGCCCCGGGGCAGAGCTGGACCGGCTTCCTCTGCCCCCTCCCCTCCAATAGGCGCCCTTGGCCTCTGGGGCCGGCTCCCTGGGGGCGGAATGGCCCGGTCGGCCCGTCACACTCCCCTCCAGCATGGGGGGCGTGGGCCCCGCTTTGGCCACTTGGCCCTGGGCCCCGCTTCCCCCACGGGATGGCCCTGAGTCTATGGACTGAAATACTAGTCACAGCTTCTTCCACTCCCACTTGCTATGTGAAAATATGTATTCAGTGGCACAGTCCCAAACACCCTATTCAAGGATTAGTGTACAATGTGTCAGTTTAGTAGATTCCATGCAGACCAATTTTCAAACCTTTTAGGGATCCTCATTTTGTATTTCACTTATTTTTTATAGTAGGTGTCTGTGTGTCAGTTTGAATCTCCAAGTACAGATCTGGGTGCCTACAATGACATCTCTGAAGCAAACAGAAGAAAGCATTTCATAGTGAGTTACTCTTACTCAAGAGACAAACCAGTTACAACTATCCTTACAAAAGGCAAGTCTCCTCCTCTGTTTCTCAGTAGCTTTACCATCTTGATCTTTCAAAAGTACAAGATTTCTGAAAAGATTATGACCCTGTAGCTGTACAGTTGTTGGATTACTAGGTTTAGATGACTCATTCTACTTGACATGAGCAATCAGGATTTGTGACTCTTCAGACAGTATGATTAGACTACTTAATGTCTTCCATGTTGCTAGAGATTTCCTGTTTGCAGCGCTAGTGTTCTCTGCATCCAGAGAGCAGAGAAGAGTGAGAGAAGCTTGTGATAGGGTGTCGTAGAATTACCTTTCTAAAATAATATGTTGGCATTAGCTTTTTATTAATCTTCTGTTTTTTCACTCCCAGACACCTTTCCATTCTATTAAACCCCAGTGTAATATGTGACTTTATAAATCCTATGTTTAATTTAACCTTTTAAAGCCCCAAATCATATGAGCATATGAGATGTTTCTTCAGCAAAGCACCTAAGCATGTGCTAGAAGGTAAACATATACTTTGCTGAACTGGAGTCTACACAGCTAAATCATTTCAAAAGTGGTTGTTAATAGATATTATGGACCAAATTCAGTCCTGACTAAAACAGGTGTGAATTTCAATAGGAGACACTTCTGCTTAAGTCAGGAATAAAATGGGACCCACATCTCTCCAAAAGCCAATTGTTCGATTTCTAACTTGGCATTTCTCTGCATGCAAAATACTTTGATCTCTATTGTCTTTTGCCTTCTATAATGGAATCCCTACAGCAATATGAAATCGCCAGGTATTTGTGTGTGTGCAGAGACTGAGCATGCTGCATCCAGATTTTCATCAACCATGGGCAGCATGCCATGCAAATATGAAAGCAGAGTGAACAAGGATTTGCACAGTGATTTGCGAATTATCAGGTCTCAGAGGTTTATGGTTCACAGACTTCAGCAAACCTTTTGGTCTGCAAAAATTAGCTAACTAGTATTTTATCACTTGCACACCAGGTCACAGGCACAGAGGCAGCTTTTGGGGTAGGTGAACCAGGTGCACGCCTAGGGCCCCGAGCAGTAGGGGGCCCCATCGCCTGCTTTGCCTACCCCAAAAGCTGTGTCTGCCTCGGTCGGCAGTAGGAAGAGGAGCTGGCTCCTGGGACCAGGGCTGGTTGCAGGGAGCTGGGACCAGAGGGGGGGCCCCACAATGGGCCTTTGCCTAGGGCCCCCAATAGCCAAAGGCCACCTCTGCACAGGCAAATCCTGGAAATGCAGAGGGTCATGGGAAAAAATGTGGTTTTTAAAAAGAATATGAGGAACAAAATGGTTCGGTGCAGGTTCACCTTGTGCTTTGGGTAAAGGTTCTGGGCTGTTCCCATTTTATTTCAAACAATTTTCCCATCTGTAGACTGTACAAAGACTCGGGTTAGGAACCTTTCATCTGCAGAGATGGGTAGACATGTCACATGGGAAAATGGTAACAAGACTCCCTCCTACTTTTAGTAATTTAATGTGTCGTAGACCTGGATCTCCTCTCACACAGTTGTGCACTCCTGTACTCTCTAATTAAAAAGGCTTTTGTCCTTCCCTCCCTACCCCCTGGTGAGACACAGGAACAAGTTTCCTTCTGCAGGGAAGTTCTGACATTCATTTAAATTTAATTAAGACTTGCTGTATTTATGAGTAATTATGGTAGGCTTGATTTTGTGTGTGTCTGCATGCAGACACTACAGGTCAGATTTTCCAGACATGGAGCTTTATTGCTGGCATAAAATGGACTGAAGCTCACCACTGTCTTCTGTAGTCCTGTGGAGCAAAGTGCATGGAGAGTTATTAAGGGCAGTAGGGCACACCTACATTACAAAGTTAAATTGACTTAATAAAAGCTGACATAAAGCCACCATAGTAATTAAGTTGGTCAGGCATGTCCACACCACATTGTTAGTCTGTGAAGAATGTCCTCACTAGCAGCACTTGCAACAATGCACAGAGCATCATGGGTAGCTATCCCATAATGCAGCTAGCTGCAGGGGGCTTTGGGAAGGGCTTGCAAAGCCTAAAAGTACCAAAACATTGTTGCAGGGGGAATGGGAATATGGCTTCAGCCTCCCATGATGTTTCTTACCTCTCTCCCTACCTGGCTATTAACAGCCAAGAACCGATACTTATTCATGCTTTTTTTTTTAAAAGCCTGGCTTAGTTGTGTGTACACTGAGGCACCAGAACCATGGACCCCACTCACCTCTACACTCTTGTTCTTATAAGCATCACAACATCTCTTGCCTCATTCTGCAGGCACAAGAACCATGGACCCCACTCACCTCTCCACTCTTGTTCTTATAAGCATCACAACATCTCTTGCCTCATCCTGCAGTATTGCAAAGCCAAGACAGAAGCTACTACACAAAACATTGCAGTATCATTCAAGTTGTCCTGCTGCAAACCATAGAATGAAACAATTCCTGGTTGTGATTACATCATTCTACTGCTATGGGATGACAAGCAATGGCAACTTTTGAATGCAGCCATTTTCCTGTGCAGAGCTTTTCCCAGTCCTGAAGCATAGAAACTCTAAAATGAGACCTTCTTTGACAGTGGAGAAGCAAGTGGCAGTCACTCCAAGACAACGGGAAATCAATTCAGAATTGGTAAATCCACCGTGAGAGCTGTTGTGATACAAATATGGAGGGCCATTAATCACCTTCTACCAAGAAAGGTAGTGACTCTGGGCAATGTGCAAGATATAGTGGATGGTTCTGCCACAGTGGGGTTCCCTGTCTGAGGTGTGGTGATAGGTGGCATGCAAATCCCTATCGTGGAATCAGTCCACCTTGTCAAAGAGTACAGAGACAAAAAGGAATATTTCTTAATGGTGTTGCAAATGCTCATGGATCCCAGGAAGCATTTCATTGACATCGACATGGGATGGTAAGGAAAGGGGCGTGATGCACACATCTTTAGGAATGCAGATCTGTTCAGAAAGCTGCCATCAGGGACTTGTTTTTTTTCCAGATTGCATCGATGACATTGAAATACCAATAGTGATCCTGAGAAACCCAGCCTACCACTTGCTCCAGTGGTTCATAAAGCTGTACACTGGCAACCTGGACAGCAATAAGGAGTGGCTAAGCAAGTACAAAATAGTGATGGAATTTGTCTTTGGATGTTTAAAGGGTTGTTGACACTGTTTGCTTATTATGTTAAACCTCACTGAAAGCAGTATTCCCATTATCACTGCATAGATAGATGTATCTATATCTATATCTATACCTATACCTATACCTGTATCATAGAATAATAGGGGTGAAAGGGACCTCATGAGGTCATCTAGTCCAACCGCCTGCTAAAAAGCAGGACCACTCCCACTAAATCACCCCAGCCAGGATTTTGTCTAACCGGGCCTTAAAAATCTCCAAAGATGGAGATTCTACCACCTCTCCTTGGCTTTCTATCTATATCTATATTTGTAAGTTCCTGGGCTTTTAAAAAATCTAACTGAAAAAAACAAAAATTCCATTGTGCGACTTCATATTGAACCCCATGTGGCTCATCAGCAGGGTTGGAATCTGTAGCTCCACCATACAGACATCTATCACTTGGTCTAATGGAATAACTGATGGCAGTGGTGTGTTGTCATTATCCTTGTATACGAGCACTATAGAGGAGTAAGACACATTGCCAGTAGGTTTCACAAATAATTGCTAATGTGTGATGAATTCTCTAGAACCCCTAGGACCTTGATTTCCATTCCTGGCTCTGCAGGGGAATGAGCTCCCGTGAGCACAGACTCTTTCTCCCTATTCCCCACTAACTTGAACCCTTTTGCCCTGCCCCTCCAATCTGTCCTAGTCCTGCTTGTCCCCCACCACTGGCTCCCATTATCCTTACCTACACAGTCCCAGTTCTATTCTTCAGGCTTCTCCTAATTCTAGTCTCCTTGGATATAAAGTCCTACTCTCTCCACTCAGGGCTCACTGCCTGAGTCTTAGTCTTCACCCACCTCTGTTTCCCTACATTGTCTGTCTCCTTATTCAGTTTATCATCCAGTCAGTCTCTCCCTGTCCCTGTAACTGAGCTTCCAGTCTCATAAAACACTTCATTCAACCTCCATCTCTCTGACCTATCATACTCTCCTTGGCTTTCTATCTTAAACTTTTATTGCCCAGTCAATCCCAATCTCCCCTATATACTTGCTTCTTGTCAGATCTGTCCCTTCCTCATCATCCCATTCCCTACCCCCACTGGTTCCTACTTCCCTCTCTTTGTCTAACCTCTGCCAAGCTTCACTCTCATCCCAGAACCTCATCCAATCTCAGTGCTCCGTCCATGCAACTGGCTCCCAGTCTCTATTTCTTTCTACCATAGCTCTCAGTCCAAGTTTCATTGCCCATCTATTCAGAGCCTGCCTTACCCCTCATTTCCAGTCTTCTTGCAAAACCAGTCCCACTCTTTCCCCCTTCTAATTACTAGTCAGAATTCATGCCTTCAGTTCCAGCCTCGTCAGACAACTTGTCCCAATCTACTCCTTTCCCTCCCCCTGGTACAGCTTTTGTGCCCTCTATATCCAAAAGTTTCCTCCTTCAAGCTGCCTGGTCACCAACAAGAGGGTCATCCAATGGACAGGAGAAACACAGTCCCTGGACTCAGTGCTCACCTTGGAGCAGCTGGGAAGATCAAAAATACAAGGAAAATCCTTCTTAGCCTCCATTGTCATGGGTTAGAACATGCTCAGCTGCTGTGTGGCACTGGCCCATGCATAGTGCAGTCACATACAGTTGCTGAGAGGCTCAAACATGCTCAGTGAGGTCAGAACCTTTTTCGCCAATATGCAAAATGTGATTTTTTTTTTTTTTTTTTTTGCTCCTCACACCTCCAAAGGCTTGGGCAAATGTGGGCAGATGTTTTAGGCTATGTCTACACTGGCAAGTTAGTTCGAATTCAGGAAGCTTAATTCGAACTAACTTAAGCCTTGGCCACACTAGGCTTTCATTAGTTCGAATTAAGGGCTTCCTTAATTTGAACTAATAAATTTGATTATACCTTTCGAACTAACCCTTAATTCGAACTAGTTAGTTCGAATTAAATCAATGTGGCCATGTTAGTTTGAACTAACTGCTTAGTTCAAACTCACCAGCACATTGACCTTAATGCAACTGACTAATTCAAACTAAGCAAGTGCCATGCATGGCACTTGCTTAGTTCGAACTAAAATTCCAGTGGGGCCATGCTAGTTCAAATTAAGTTAATTCGAACTAACTAAAATTAGGTAAGAAAATTAACTAACTAAAATTAGGTAACAAAAGCCACCTCACTGCCAAATTTCAAGAACATATGGATATAAACTGGCCATCAGGAAGTTTTAGGTTTGAAATTAGACAAAGTTTTCTAACCATCAGAGGAGTAGAGGTCTAATCTTCCAAGGGGAGTAGTTGGGGCAAAAAACCTAGCTAGCTTCAAAACTGAGTATGATAATTTACAGAAGATATAGTATGATGGGACAGCCTAATTTGGCAGTTGACTGATCTTTGACTACTTGCAATAAATATGCCCAGTGACCTGTGATAGGATGTTCGATGGGGTGGGTTCTGAGTTACTACAGAGAATTCTTTCTTGGGTGTCTGGCTGATGAGTCTTACCCACATGCTAAGGTTTAGCTAACCACTATATTTGGGGTCAGGAAGGAAATTTCCTTCAGAGAAGACTGGCAGAGGCCCTGGGGATTTTTCATCTTCCTCTGTAGCATGGGGAGGGGTCATTTGCTGGTGGATTCTCTGTACCTTGAAGTCTTTAAATCATGATTGGCAGACTTCAATAACTCAGTCATGGTGTCGGGCAGTGATTCTCAACCACTGTGTCAGGACACATTACTGTGTCACTACACAGTGGTGTGATGTGGAGAACCAGGGAGACGACTGGATTTGGCCTGGGAGGGGTGGCCTGGTATGTCCTGTAGGGTCACAATATGCCACCAAGTATGTCGCAACCTGCAAAAGGTTGAGAGCCATTGGTGTAGGGGTCTATTATAGGAGTGGGTGGGTGAGGGTCTATTGCCTGCGTTGCAGCAACACACTCAGCCGCTGTGCTGCGACACTCTTTCCTGTTGCGACACAGCGGGTGAGGACCTCTGGATTTAGTGATCATATTGGTCCCTTCTAACCCTAAAGTCAGAGTCTCTGCTGCAAAGTATGGGGGCTCTAGAGCACGTAAAAGAAAAAAGCTGAAGAATTTTTTCAACATAGACAAAACAATATATTTTTCCATAGTCTTGTTCTCAGTAATGATTGGACTGTTTTGGCTATTCTCTTTTTTTTATATATCAGACTGAGCTAGACACCTGGCATAGAAAACTTCAACCCAAATAGTGTCACAAAATTATAAGCAATTGAAGACAGAGACTTATAGAAGGAAATATTGGGCAACCTTAATAATTGGCAGAGCTACCAGCCCTACCTGTAAATATGTACCTAATGCCTTGGACAATGCTCCTGAAATATTATTCCAACCAGATATTTTAATTTTTCTAAAAAAAGTTATTTCACGTATTTTTTCTTTTTAAGTACAGAGCATGAGATTTCCTTTTACATACTATTACTCTGTTTCAATTGCCGAAATCTAATTTTCAAATCCCCTTAGACTTTTCACTTTTGATTATATTCTTTACCAATTTTATCAGTTGAAGTCTCGATCAGATGAGATCGGCAAAGAAGAAAACACAGAAGGTTAAAGTAAGAAAAGTTTTCTGTGACATGGAAAGGAAGATCTGTGGCCCCCTCTGACGATATCATCCGTTGGTGAACTGAGTAATATTACATACTCCTTGCCCTGTTCAGTGATCTGACTGTATATTTCCCTCTGTTATAGATCTTATTTCCATTGGCCCTATAAGCGAGCATTACTGAATTGATGCTAAATATGGGTTGTCTGTATGTGACAAATACAAACACTACAGGATGCCTAAACATTTCATTTTTGATAGTGCTCTTTTAATGAATTGCAGGTGTCACAGACGTCATGTTCCCTATAACTCTTTATTGCTTACTAGCTGCAGTAAAACAGTTGGCACCCTATAAATTATCAAGTGATAATTATATTCATGCCCTCAAAACAAGAAGAAAATACTCTGTTAACAGCATATTTATTCCAAAATGTGGTAATGAGATGTGTTACACCTCCTAGGAAGAACTTGCAGGGTGACTCTCTATTTAGATCACTGCAGTTTACGTATCTATTTTTGGCCCAGATCTCCACAGTAAGAAATGATAGTGGCTCTGTAATCACAAAAGTAAGTGCATATTTCCTACCACATTTAGCTGCTTGATAAGAATAAGAGTACAATAATGTAATGTTGTTAAAGTAGGAAAAATCAAATACACTTTTACTCATAAGATGTTGCTGTTTAATTTTTAATAACAATTTTCAGACTAAAACTGAGCAGTGAGCTACAACAAGCCAGGATGGCTTAGCTAGGTTATTCTGGTATTTTTCCACTGTTCCAAATGTCTCCTATACGTGAACACTCCATGACAGGCACATCTCAAGCAGTAACAGTATCTCTGAATAGCATGGGATGTTTCCTATCTCTAATAAGCTTCTTTAATACACCGTTCATATAATGCCATTCATCAGTGCAAATTACCACTGCAAGGTCAATGAAATGTTAATATAGCCCCCTCCTGCCTCCCAGCTCATCCTAAATGATTTCAGGCTTTAAGTATTTTAGCCCTGCATAAAAATAAATTATGGAATATTAGAGTGTGTAGTTTATACTGACCACTGACCATGATTTTATAATGCCCAACCCAGTCTTAGATTTCTCCTTCAGTGTAGTAATTGTTAAGTAATTTTAAAAAAACCAAACCTGTCAGAATTCAGTGATCACTGTAAACAATCAGGATGTTTTGCCTGTGTTGTTCACACAAAATTAATTTACATCTTTAGAATTTTAACATTTAGAATCTTCTCACAGGCTGCACTGTTTGTGTGCAAGCAAAGCATGTGTAGAGGTGAAGCTGTATGAGTTAGCAGCAATAAATTTTGCCTACGAATCATTAAAATGCTTCCTTTTAATTACAAATTCAATTTATGCAGGTGTGTTAAAATATTTATTTTAAAACAAATTTTCTGGTTTCCTATTACCCATTTTAACATTTATTGTCACAGTTGGGAGGGAGGGGGACTTAAGAATGTAGGTGAATATTGCAGTTGAAGGTTGATTTTCATATTCAGACTCTACTTTAGAAAAGCTTCTAAGCATGTGCTTAAGTCCATCCTTATACAGGACAGCACGTGGGACCTAAATACGTGCTTAAAATTAAAATTTAAGCTTTAGGCGTCAACAAATAAATTCTTCCGTTTAGTAAAGAAACTAAATTGTCTTCTGGAGATTTTGCTGCTCTTTCTTTCACAACTTTAAATACCTGTCATGTTTGTAGCAGACAATTAATTTCAAGGCATACACTTAGTTTTACTAAGAATAATCTCTAAACCATATCACCTTCTTAATACTCTTTTATCATGCATCCCAGCCCATTCACTCATTAGTGCTTAGCGATTTGTGTTTACATTTTACTCTCAGGCGAATCCACAAAATATTAAAATAAGACAAACTGACACTGCTCATTATGCTCTGTAATAACCATCATAAGAGGGATAATCATATCATGCTTATTTTATGCATACTTCACTGGCTTTAAACTCTGGTCCTGTACTCATTGAGAGCCTTGTTTTATGCTTGTATCTGTGCTATTATGGAGCTTGAATAATATATTGAAAGACATACAATAACAGCTGAGGGTTTCTTATTAGAAAGAAAGTTTAAGGAAGGGATAAATTTCTGCTTGATGCATTGGCTAAACAATTACCTCTGAAAACAAAAATAATTTGAAAATAAAAAGAAATAGCAGCCTCTTGCAATGTTAGACACCAATTAATTCAAATCAGCTTCTCTTTGTAACATACATTTTAGTTAAAGAATGTGATTGTCTTGTGAGAACAAGCATAGCATATCCTGTGGCGTGCTGTGCCTCCCCCAATACATAATTTATATATACAAATGCTCTGCAGATATTTCAGCATAACTATAATTAATTGCTGCAGATTCACAGATGAGGCTGTGTGTCTGGGTGTATACGCTGCCCAGACAGCCTTATTTGTGTTCGTTTCAGGCTATATAATATTCCTGTGAAAAGCATAATAGGTAGAGGAAAACATTCCTTGTTTAGTATTTAAAGGCACATATTGTCATGCAGAAGCCGTGTGGGCAGGACCTCACAGAAATATGTGCTGTCCACCACTAAACAGATTAAAGTGACATGAGGTGAGTAGAAACAATTCTCTCATACTAATAGACATGTCCTAGCATGGTACAGAAATATTAGCATAGTGCAACGCAGTGACAGTTGGTATTTATTCCATGTCACTCATGCAATGGCTATGCCATTATGTGCCATTGATTAGTATAACTATCAGGAATCTTCAAAGCATCTGACGGAGTGGGATTTTCTCCCACGAAACCTCATGCGATAAATAAATGTGTTAGTCTTTAAAAGTGCCACAGGACTCTGTTTGTTTATCAGGAATTGCTGAGCGTTAGGAAAAAATGTCCTAATGATGAGACCTGTTAATAGCTTCCCAGGGTGAAATCTCCATTGCTTTCATATTTTAAGATAGATAAAGCCCTAGAAAATATTGCAGCTGGGCTCAATTGACCTATCTAGAACATGTCAGAATGTGGATTTTTTTCAGACCTGGAATTTGGTATTAAAACATAGAGGATATATGAAAAATTCAGATCCAGATTCCAATCAGCATTGTAGGGTTCAGAGACAGGGCCTTGAATTAGAATACCCAATAAAGAAACAATCCTGTATTAGCTGAGAATTTTTCCATATTTCACATGTTAACTAAAGTCCATGACCAATTGACTTTATTGGGAACTGGGTTGCTCAATGCTTGTAAACTGATTTCTCTAACGTTCTGGGCGTGTTTGCACTGCAGTATAAACCCATGTTTGACCCTGAGCTCGAGGCACCCCCCCTTGGGTCTACGCTGCACTTGCACTAAGCCAGGGCTGTGGCGAAGAGTGTGCAGAGTTGGAGGTTCTGAGCTCAAGTCAAACTGGGACCAAAGATCTGAGCCCTTTTCCTTTACTGTGTAGCTGCAGCCCTATTTACTCAGGTTCTGGGAGTCATCAGGAACCAGGAAGTATCCCATAATCCCATGGGACAAATTTCTTTATCCCAATAATCTTCAATGAATCTACTTTTTGAAAATGGAAGCCTCTCACCTTGGCAAATAGGAGCGGCTCAGATCAGTGTTAACCCATTCTGTTCCAATCACCAATCTACAAGCACACTATCAGAGAGCCTCCCGGGTTTGCAATGAAGAGTGAGCTGCTCAAGCCTTTTGCAAAGTAAGCTGCGTCCCGGTAATGTGCAGCGTGTGCAATAAAGTTGTCCCACAGTCCACCACGTTCCTAGGGCTAAAGCGGCCACATTTTGGGTGTAGACACCAGAGTCCTAGGTTTGAGCATGGATCAGAACATTCTTAATCTTGAGTTAAAATATAGTGTCGATCAGTGGTTCCCAACCTTTTCGGCTCAAGGGCCACAAATACAATTTTTAGAACCCTGAAGGGCCACCAGTCTATTTAATTCAAATTTAATTCATTAAATGCAAATTAAATTTAATTAAGTAATTAATTAAAATCAATTAAATGCATTTTAATTAACTTTAATTAAATGAACTAGTGGCCTTTCAGGGTTCTAAAAATTGTATATGTGGCCCTTGAGCCAAAATGATTTTTTTAAAAATTGAACATTTTAAAAAAGAAAAGAAAAGGAATAAAAAGAAAGAAGTGGGCTAGATGCCATGAACAAGGCCAGCATGCAGACAGGCGTGCGGGCCCCAGCCAGCAGCAGCTCAGCCCACGCTCCTGCTGGTCCCCCGGCACCCGTGCCAGCCCACAGCCCCTGCCCTGGTCCCCAGCAACCCCCTACAGCCGCACTACGCCAGCCCACAGCTTCACCAGGATGCTTTGCATCCATGCCGCACCAGCCAGCGGCCCCCGCCCCAGCCTCCACAGCCTGCAGCTCCTTTACAGCCACACTGGCCTGCAGTCCCTGGAGCCCTTTACCCCAGCACCAGACCCCTGCCAAGCCCTACTCCATCCCTGGGCTGGCCGGAACTGAAGTCCCCTAACATCGGTCAGCTGATTTGAGTCCCAGAAACCCTGGGCTTACATTGCAGTGTAGACATACTCTCTGTGAACAATTAGAGGTCCTATTGTGCCAATCATTTCTAAGTAAAGTTCCTAAATGAGGCATTGGAGAGCCCCATGGAGAAATGGATGACATGATATGGTTCTGAGAACAGATTTTTACGATTTCTGTGTCACTGTGATTGCTTTGTGTTGTATCTTGTTTCTATAATATTAGGTGACAAGAATTGTTTTGAGTGTTATGGCATCATTGAATCATCATTTAGTGTTAGAATCCTTCAGCCTTATATTCCAGGTATCTTTTTATGCTTTCCCAGAATTTTAATGACTTGGTTTGATTGGTTTTTGTTGATTACTATTTTAGAGTTTAGATTTGTATAAATTCCAGATCTCTTTCCTGCTTGGTATTGCGCCTTGAAAGCCCGGTCCATTCAAAGGTTACTGATTTTTCTTCTTGGTTTAATTCAATACGGTCAAGATTTTCAAAAGCAGGAAACTACACTTAGGCTCCTAAATCCACACTTTGGCTTGTGAGAAGGTAGTCCGGGTTTTTAAAAGCACTGAGCAGCCAAGAGGGATTTGGAGGAGGAAAAGGTAAAGTTTTTCATGCTTACGGGGCAGTGTAGAAGGAAGTGCAGAGTTGTGTGGAAGAAGTGCACAATGGTCATTCCAGACTGGCATTATTGATGAGGCAGAGCAAGACAATGAGAGATGAGGACAAATAAGTGACGAGCCACCAATAGTTGAAGAATCTTAATGAACATTTGTGAAATTTCTGAAATTTCACTAATGTTTGCATGATACCCAAAAAGTTATCCTAGATGTGCATTGTTCACTGTTTACTGTTTAGCACTATTATAAAAGTAGCAGTGAAGTAAACCAGTCAGAAAGAAGAAAACCATGTGACTTAGGTGACAGTCACACAGCATGAATGAGGAACAGCAATTAGTCAATATGAACAGTTCACAGACAAATCATAGGCTGAAATTTGTTCACATAAACTGTTCAGTGAAAAATAATTGATACATTAATAGAAATCAGGATCAGATTCCAAGTGATTCATAAAGAGAAAAGGCTAAATTTGCCAGAGATATTTTCAGTGAATAATTTAACTGGCTGTATTTGGCATACTGAGGATAAATAATTGGGGTTTTCTTGGTGTCTAGCTTGTCTGGATACTGTAGTTTAATAGCTGGAGTTGTGTTAGTTGCTCATTAGTTGGATTTTGCATTGAAATAATCTGTGGGGTCTTGGTTGCTGGTTTATCTGGATAGTTATTAAATAACTGGTGTGGTCTTCATTGTTAGCATCACTGGTAGCTGTGAAAAAGTGCCCAATGAGTCAGACCTTTAGCGGGTGTGAAGGTCCGGTTTCATTGTCTTCAGGGGAGCTACACTAATTAGTACTAGCTGGATATTTGGCCCGATGTCTCTTGCTTTCCCCCAAAAAATTATTTCTAACAGTTAATTGGTGAAAGACAGAAAACTCTCACTCAAGAAGATTTACTGTAATTTTCCCCCACACACTGAATTAACACTAAAACTATCTAGCGAAAGTAATTGCCTGCTTGTCCAGAACAGTTCAAAATGTGGGGGATCTCAAACATTCATCTCAGAATTTTAGGACATGCTGAATAAAATTTTTCAGATTTTCTTCTTCTCTTTTCCACAACATGTTTCCCCTAAAGAGAAAAATCCTCTACAAAATTTGCTGTAGGGACCAAGTCCTGGCTATTTTTCTATAATGCCTTTAGAGCTCGCTTTTAAGTATGGGAACATTTTTATCTAGCTGCACCTCAGCTCTTGCTATAAACAAATTGCTTACTATTTTCTTTTCTGACAAATTGGCACCCTCCGGGCAATTCTTTGCATGTCCTTTGTACAGAAAAGCTGTAATGCTCGCTCTGCTCCTTGTACCATGCTGACAAAACATGTAGACTGGTATTTTATGTATTGTCTCAAATGGTTTCTTAAGAACTTGCTTAATTATACTAATCTTTTATCAACTATATCAGCCCTTTAATTGGGTCAAAAAAAATCTACTGTTTAACTTAGACATGCTCTCTTGTGAATCAATGCTAGTGATCCTTAAATTAATCATAATTTCCTAGGTGCCATCATCCTCTCCTTGATTATTGTTCCTTCTATACACCCAAAATCCATTGTGTTGATGGAGCAGATTCACTGCTCTGCCCTGACCTTCCATCCTCTCTGGGCCGACAAAGGACAGTTGGACCCACATTCTTGCAGTCCCCTGTGGTTTATTTACAACTTGTTTCTTAAGTATCCACCACCATTGAGTGCACTGCCTAGGCCAGTCCTTGCAGGGACTGCTCAGGGCTAGGGAAACAAGAATCCCTCTGTCCTTCCCCTGACTCCTTTCTCTTTTGCCCCCACCCCATCCCCCACTCTGGTTTATAAGCCTTCCAGGGCTTCCCCACCAGCTGCCACACATGGGCCAGTTACTCCCCGGGGAAACTGCTCAACCTGCACCCCTGCCCAACTGCCTCCATCGAGGCAATCACATGTAACCCAGCTACAGTCCCTGCTGCCCTTCTGCTAGCATAGCAGGGAGCTGACCAGAGGGTTCACCTCCCTGCACTCTGTCAGAGTTTGTGATCTCAGTCCACTTTCTAGAAGTGATAGTCCATATGACAGTCTTCCATCATAAGTGGCACCCAGGTTGGGGGTCTCAACAGAAATGCTGAGGATTTGAAAGAGCATGGAGACAGAACTACTACTCGCTTCCACAGGGAGTCTCTCCGCTTCCGAACTGATCAAGCTGGTGGTCAAAGATTGAGCAAGTTTTAGACTGGTCTATAGAAATATGGGAATATTTTCCAGGAGACATCAATACTTGGAGAGCCCCCAGCAAGCAATGGTAGATTAGAAACAGATCCATTAATATGTGGATGCAAAACCTAGCTGGTGGGGACCCAGAGCCCAATAAAACATATAGCCACAGCTCCACTCTGGCAGCCTCACCAATGGAGAAGCCTGGGACCAGGATGCTCAGAGTGTAACAGGTTTGATTGGGGGCAGGGAGTGGTCTTGGTTTCACTGTGTTGTCTCTTAGGTCTCAGTTTAGTACACTACTGTGTTATGCTTTATGGCTATGTCTACACTAGGAAAAGTTAGGTTGAGTTTGTTAAGTCGACTTAATAAGGTTGACTTTAAGTTGACTTAAAGTTGACCTTATTAAGTTGACTTAACTAAGTGGTTTCCCTTAACCAGGACTTAGTAAGTCGACCTAACTTCCCTTAGGTCGACCTAAGAAGGTGGACTTATGCGTCCACACTGGCCTTAGGTCGACCTAAGGAAGGGTTAGGTCGACCTAAGCAGGGTTAGTTCAAATACCTGGCAGTTCTTATTAAGTTGACCTAAGCGTTCATTAGGTTGACTTAAGGAAGCTCCTTAAGTCGACCTAATGAAAGCCTAGTGTGGACAAGATTAAGTTGGGTTGACTTAAGCCTCCTTAAGTCGACCTAACTTGCCAGTGTAGACATAGCCTATGAGATCTGTTTTGAAGTATCCCACTGCATTGTAACACAATAGGCAGTTAGCAGCAACAGGGCAATGTTACAAGAATGCTCTGTATTCGTGTATATGTAGATAATAGATACTAGAAGGAGCACCATTTATTGGCACATAAGGATTCGCATAATTGTTTATATATTAGCAAGTTAAATAAAGTTATATACTGCAAATAGCTACCACTGCTCTTAATATGTACCTCCTAATATGGGACATGCCAACCGATGGACTATATGAAGAAGGAGCATCAGCACTTTTGAGTCCCATTCCTGAATAGTACCAGTGGTGGTGGATTGACTAAGCAGGAGGACCCTCTTCTCTCCTATCTCCATAGGCCCTTCCACTTTTCTCAGTACTGAGACTGGGGGAGCTAGCACTGCCACGACCCATGGCATACCAGAGTCATATATTTTTTTACCTCAGTGAAAGCAATCATAATTCTTCTTTGAATATTTTACCTGTTTCTACTTTGTCCTTACCTTCCATTGATTGCCCCCCACCATACATTCAGTTTCACCCATAGTCTTCCACAACATGTTTTTCAGAAAGTCATCCGTTTCATTATTTTATTTGTTTATTTATAGGATTTTCTCTGACCTTCATTGCTATAAGCTTTGTGAGCTCCCCATCTGCATTAATCCATTTTAACTCACAACACTCTGGTGTGTGATCAGGAAATACTGTTATGAGTCTACTTTATGTGATAGAGTAAACTCTAAATAACATAACTATCATGGAGATGTGAAAGACTCTGTCAGTGGATTTGCTACACCCGTTAAAGTGCCATCTGTGAGGGTTGTCATGTTGGCCAGCACTTTGGGGATTGAACCAAGGACATCCAATGCTGAAAGCAGGAGTCACCACAGCTTAGCTATGACTGGTGGGCTCGTCAATGAGGGGCTGTAGCAGTTTTACACCCTCTATGAATTGGGCACCATGGGGAACATTTAACTCACACTGATCAGTGAGTTACTCATCTTACTCAATTTCTATTGCCTTCAATGAATGTTAAAGGTGCTCAGCTCCTCACAGAACTGAGCTATTGCTGATTATTGAAATGGTTCTCACAATCCTGGCTGGACAGTCAATAAACTGATCCACACCCCATCATGATTACTGAACTAAAGTGCTGTCCTTAGCTGGAAAGGAGGTCACTTACCTTATAATGAGAAAAATTGCTCTATATCCTGATCGCAGCTCAAGGATAAAGAGATGTAGCAAGGGCTGCAATTCAGTGACAGATTACTTCCCGAAAGGAGGTCTAGCATGTTTCTCTGTGTCCCTTTGCAGAGCAACTGACAATAAAAGATTTTTGATTGTTGGTTTGTTTAAATTATTACAAATAATAGAGGAATCACTTGGATCAGAGAAATGTCTTTGACTAGAGAACCAGACCTTGGCCCAATTGACCCTTATATGGGAATATACTGTATAAGCCGTCAGGAATTCTACAAACTAAATTTATAGTGTCCACCTTGATCACTCTCTAGGAAGATAGGATTTTATCTGGTAGAAATGGCAGAAGATGTTTATGCCTGGATCCTCCCAGGTTTGCCAGTGACCCTGTGACCTCCGTACTGCTTCCCAGCCACATCCCATACCTGTTCATTAAGGCAACACAGCTCTTTTAGGAACCAGGTTCAAATGGTTTCTTTGGCTGCTACTGTCTCTGCTCAGAAGAGTTACCATCATGGGAGGCATAAAATAAATTTCTGCTAATAGATCAGCCGTGACTTACTCTGGGATGATGGTGTTGCGCATGGACTGTCCCCTCATTCCATCCCTTCCTTACAGACACAGCCTAATCCCTTTCAGTATCCACGGAGGGGTTTCCCAGAATCAGTGAGAGGACACTGCAGAGGCAGCACTTTCCCCATCCCATGTGCTCTCCTCACCTAGATCTGCTGCTGTCAGCTCCTTTCTGCTCACAATAGTAGAAGGAAACGTATTTATTGTCAGAAGAGGTTGAGAAATAAAGTGTATTTAGCTTTGTTTTCACTCTTGTTCCTTCCTCTGGGCGTCCCAGTGTATCCTGTCTATTTTGTGTCTGACTTGTTTAGATTTTCAGCTATTTGGGGTAGGGAATGTAAGTTGTGTGTGTCTTGCACAGCACAAAGCATTGTCAGCACATAAATAATAATAATGGCTTAGCGGAGAGGGCAATTAGCATCTCATTCCCTGCATGTGTTGCTTAATGTATACATTATATTGCACATCATTTTATTTGTGCATTAAGGTCATAAATGTGTTCAGTGTTTGCTGCTGGTTACAGAATATTTGCTGGTAAGTATTTCTCTGCTGGCTTCCTGCCTAATACACACCAGTATGGAACTCAGCATGAGAGACTGTTATACTGCTAAATGAGAATGGGTCTTTTTGGATCTTTGTCTGGAAAAAACAAGAACCAGCATGAACCTGAAGCTTTTTTGAGTTCAAAGACTTAAGCTTTTTTTCTTTTGTGTATCGTATTTATTTCTAAATGTGACTCTCTGTGATTTCCTGGTTTCTGCCTGGCGCCGGAATTGGAAGCACCAAAATACCACGAGAAGGGTTGTTTATGTAGCATTTCTGGTCTTGTCAATCCCAGGCATAAGAACATAACAAGATTACCAGCTCAAAGCTATTCAGAAGATATTATGGTGCTTTTTTTTAGTGGAGTCCTTTTACTTGGTTGAACACATTTAAGTCCCACCTTAGGGCCCGCATTACATCTTCATATATAAACCAGATAGATTAGGGATGACCCATCTTATTACAATCATTGGACTCTCCCTATGACAGTGATCTTGGATTTGGTGTTTCCCTCCATCTATGTTAGCAATAGCTGGCACAAGGGAGGCATATTCCAGGCTGAGGCTCTCTAGAATTCTTTCCCAGTCAATCATATCTGTTGCAGAAGGACTTGTTTGTCCTTTGGGGAGAACTCTGGAAAGGGTGTTTTGAGGACTCTCAGCACTCAAATGACTAAGCCTGCATCCTCACTGTGCACTGAATGAAATCCAGCCCAAATTAAAGGTGAACCCAGGCGCTAATGCACATCCCCAGCTGGGTAAGCTAGTGCGGGCTCACAGCACCTCCAAAACTGGGTCAGTGGTTTTTCAGCATGTAGAGTAAGAGCCAGAAGATAAGGCTAAAACCTGGTAAGAGCCTGGGTTAATTGTGCCCTTCAGTGTGGGCAAATCCCAGGTGATATAATGGGGAGTTGGTCATTAAAAATACAACTGACCTGGCATTTTCTGGAAAAAATAGATGATGAACCAAAAGTTGTAATAACAATTAGCATTTCACTCATAGCCCACACTTTTCTTTCTTCTGGCTCCTCGGTGCTTGTGGGTTGTGTTGTTTTAAACTAAAAACAAGTATATTGGCAACGGATGACAGTAATGCAGTAGTACCAGAATAGAAGCTAACAATCAGAAATAAAATCTTTTATTTTTAATTATCAACAAAATAGTCACTTGCATCTTGTCTTCTAGGATGTTTGATATTTTGTGAACAAAAACAACATGCCCCCAATGGAGTTAGACAAAGGACTAAGCCATATGTAATATAGTAGGGATTTATTGATTCAATGGATACGCTGAGCAAAAAAACATGAACAAACCTCCTCACCCATACATTGGTCTCTTAGAAATAACATAAATAATCATTTCATTTATCAAATACTAATCACATACATTTTAAACTCAACCTTTGCCATTTAAAGGTAAAGCATTTTTTAAAGAACTCTGTGAGATTAACAATTCTTTGATTCGGGTGAAGCCTGTGCTCAACCAGTCACCAAGGCCCCAACACAGCATCTGTAGGCAATGGAAGTTATTTCACTTAGTTCAGCAGATGTTGGGTCGAGTCCAGAGACAGCAAATTTCCACATGTCTTTGCAATTGACCAACAAACAGAACACTTCTAAAGCAGAGTTAAGGTCATTTTTAAGGCACCGTAACGTGGTTTGACCTCATATCCTTCATGGAGCATAGAGTCGTCATGGGTTGAGAAAATCTTGAACAAGTGTAAGTATCTTCTCCATTTTTAGCACTCATCCCATAGTTTTAAATGCACCAGTATATACATGCAACATCCCAGAACTATAAAATTCATAATTATTTCTACATTAACATTTTAAAATGATTGTCAATGTTACCATGTTTGCTGTTCTCCCATTTTCTAGGAAAAAAATTATTAACATTCTTGTTGTCACCCTGCAGATGTTTTAATTTTTTGCTATAGAGGTGTTGATTAGAGCTCAAATTTTAACTGGTTGGATTAACATTTTAGTATGCCCCTGGAGAAAATACTCATAGACTTTATGCCATCCCTTGTGAAAAGTGAATCTCTGCCACATCCATTTTGGAAGAATAAAGGCCCATGTTTATTTAAATAAACATGAAATTATACAAAATGGATAAAAATTTATAAAATGATACAAAAACCCTGGCAGCCTGTAATCCCTTTGGAGTAACATCCAACTGCATCTGAAAGATCCAATCATTCTGTGTTCTCACAACATAAAATCCCTCAACTATCTGGCTAGAAAGATAAATACAGGTTCGAAGGATGGGCACTAACTGAAGTGGACCAATGAGACATGGTTAAAGTTAGATATATTTTTAAGCATCTTCTGCTGGATCAGGGCCTAAAACAATTATCGTGTCCCAGGAACAAAAAGGTAATTACAATCTTGTACATGGGTAACTTTTCAGCAAAAATAAATAAATAAATAAAATGGAAATTAGTGGAGACGTGTTGTGCAATACAAAGTTCGCAAAGAATTTTAAATGCTAAAAAATCTTTCCAATGTAAATCTGAAGCAGGAAAGTGTTCCAGGAAATTGGGTTTCTCAATGCTTCTGACAAGCAGCAGATCCTTAAGAAGGAAATAACTTTGTGAACAAATGAATATGATAGACTCCAATACAAGGAAAATAATTAAGATGAAAGAGTGAAAGTGAGATCCCAAAGTTTTTATTGGATTTTATTCTCTCACAGAGCCTCATTTTAACATTAGCCTTAGCAAAAAAGTTTAAAAATTGGTCCAGTGTTAGGGTGCTAGTCTTGGAGTTAAGACACCCAAGTTCAATTTCGCCCTCTGCCACAGATATCCTGTGTGACCTTGACAAATCTCTTAGTCTCTCTGTGCCTCATTTCCCCATCTGTACATGATATTTCCTTTACTCACAGGGATGTTGTGAGGATAAGTACAACAAAATATTGAGGTACTCAGATACTTCAGTAAAGGGTTCAGAAGATGGGCCAATTAGTACCATAGGCAGATCCTAAAAAATGTTCTGGTTAAAAACCAAAATGTCAAGTTTTGTTCTCCAAATCCAACCAGGATGCAGATTGAGATAGACTGTCTTGATACAACATCGTATTCATACTAGTGGGTGCCAGCTTATTAAACTGGTATTTCACTGCTTATCAATTTCAAAGGAAGAGGAAAAGGCTTTTCATGAATTGCATTAGGAATGGATAAATGAGCCTTCAGCTAATTGCCTGGGACTCACCCATAGTTCTGCAAGATCACACCATTAACATTACATGCGGTGCTGATTACAGAAGTCCAAAGAAAGTCACTCTTACAGGCTCCTCTACACCCCTTCTGCCACAGATAGATCATTTGTGAGATATTGTAGCTGGATGAATTTGGTTTTCCAAACTAGGTGCCTCAGCTAGTGTAAATTGGTGTAGGTCATCAAGGACTTGGCCCTTGATCTTAAAAAGGGGATACTTGGAAGGTGGAACTTGATTCAAAAAAGAGGAGGATGTCTCTACAGCAGACCAAGAACTGTTGCAATTTAAAGAAATACCTTTTGAATTATGCCGTGTTCCCACAACCTCTAAACCATTGGCTGTGTCTACACTTGTGTATTTAAGTCGACTTTAACCAAGTCAACTTAGTGTGTCCACACTGAAAATTAAAGTCGACTTAAAGGGGAACTTACAAAGTCAACCTAGAGCGTCCACACTGGATGCTCTAGGTCGACTTTGTGGGGCTAGGGGGACCTAGGGTAGGTCCACGGGGGCAGGAGGGGCACCCCTTGCCCAATGCCAGGGGGCTCAGCCTTTGCCCCATTGTACCTAGGTACAATGGAGCAAAGGAGGACAGGGACCCTGACAGGGCTTAGGGGCAGGGTGGGAAGGGCTCTGCCCTGCCCTGTGGGGGGGCATGCCAGGATTCCCCTGTGCCCGCCCCCCAGCAAGGAGGGCATTGGTGTAGCCCTGGGGTAGCCCTAAGTCGACTTAGGGCTACCCCATGGCTACACTGGCTTAAGTCGACTCTAGGGAGTCCTCCTTAGGTCTAGACCTCCTCCTTAGGTCTAGTGGAAAGGAGATTTAATTAAGTCGACTTTATTTTCCTTAAATCGATTTAAGCAAGCTGCTTAAGTCGACTTAAGAAAACTGTAGTGTAGACGCAGGGTAAATTAAGTCGAGTTAGGCAAGCTTAAGTCGACTTAATTTACCAGTGTAGACGCAGCCATTGGTTCCCGACATGGGGGGGGCCAAAAGTGGCCAATGGGGGCTTTCGAACTGGCCTGTGGTTCCCCTCCTCCTAGCTGCAGAAGGGAGCCACTGCCTAAGGACCCAGGCGGAATGAGGTTAAAAGACTGGTGCAGGTTCCTTGCTGCAGCCAAGGGGAAGTCCCCATTCCCTGGCTGTAGTAGGGAGCACAGCAAAGGGTCTATAGACGTTGGATCCTTGCTGGAGTCAGAGGAAGGTGAGCACTCATCTTCCGTCCCACTGGCTGCAGAAGGGAGTCTCTGCCTAGGGACCCAGGTGGAGCGCACCGGGCTACAGGACGCATGTGATTTCCTTGCTGCAGCCAGGGTGACAGGAGATCAGTGGGGAGGCAGACTGCTTTTCAAGGGTAGCTTGTTGGGAAAACTGGTGTCCCTTCAGGACTGTAAAAATGTTATCTGGGTCCTCAAGCCAAAAAGGTTGAGAACCACTGCTCCAAACAGTTTGGAGAAGTTCTTTGTGTGGCAAGCATCTCTCTTTGGCATGTACCTGGATGATATCCTAGTACAGGCTAAGTTATTGCAACATACATTTGCAATATTCTGTTATAGTAGAGAATGGCAAATTGGAAGGAATCCCCAAATAAATGCGATCTGTTTAAAAAATATATGTAACCTGCTTGGTCTTTTGATCAATTGAAATGGGATGGAGAAGAATGAAAATTGAGTCAGTACAGAGCTAACAAATACCCATAGATTGTTCATATTGCAGAAAGTTCAGTTTGCCAAAATTGCAGACTCAAACTGCAGCTTGACCTTTAAGAGGTCACCAAGAGGTAATTTGGTAATTAAAGGATAAAAAGCAGATCTTGTGATTGCTGCACTGTTGGCTTACTCTTTTTAATATGCCTCTCATGCCAAACACAACTGCAAGTACCTACACATTGGGAATAGTTTTGGCCCAAGAATAGGAAGGAAAGGCAAAAATGGTGGCAAAGTGAAAGAGATATGCCATTAATTTTAATCACAATTTGCCTTGAAAGCTGCTTAAATTCAGTGATAAAATGTGGCCCTAAGTTCTGCAGAAATAAGTTTGATATATTTACTCATTTCCACCTTTATTTGCATGGGTGAAAATTTGCGCACAGAATAGTCCATGCATCTTTGAAAAGGCTCTTTAGATTCAAGAATATCAAGGCATGGTTGGTAGGTCAGATGACTGTGAAAATAAGAATATTACATCCAGTCACACACAGATCTGGGCAGAAGATAGAAAACCCAATGTTTTCTTCAGTAGTTCTTGTTGGATGATGGGGGATGGGAAAAAATGGCAAGAACTATCTCAAAAAGGTTACAGAATTGACAGGTATGTGCCAAGGAAGGACTTGCACCCACACTGATGCCCGAGAACTGCAAGTATTCTGTTCCTTGTCTCTTTGCTGGAACAATAAAGCAATATTGCTAGAGTGACCCCAGAGCAGTTAGGAACTGCACAGATGGAAGAGCCTAATAAATAATGTATATCTAGAAATGAATGCTCAGCTGTGGCCACATACCCTTAGAATACCACTAGTTTGTACTGTCAGTGAGGGAAGTATATAATGTAAAGACAACATACTGTATAGCAAATGGAAAGTTGAGAGAGATCAACCAGTGATGAGTGTGGGTGTCAACTGGTTATATGAGAAATATTTGAAAAAAGAGGCATTAAGATCATGACATCACCTTAAAGCCACTGGAGATTTTAGGATAAGATAGACCAGACTATAGAAAACTACCAAAAAATGTAATGGTTCTGTGCAAAGGATTTTATTACTGACCTTTATTACCCTAGAAATATTGCTGTTACTGTCTATTAGAGCAGCTGAACTATTGTAAATATAGATTGGACTAAATTCATTTCAGCACCAATCTACCTGCATCCCTTGCTGATACCCATTGTCAATATTGGATATGCTGCAGAGTTGAAATGAACCTTAGGAGAGGGAAAGCTCCATTGCACAAGCATCGTGTAGGTACCAAAGGGGAATACATTGGTTTAGTTAAACTTCAGGTGCTTGTGTACCTTCCAAAACTAAATTGTTACTGAACACACCTGTCAGGAACAGTTGCAGTTGAACCCATGGAGGAGGTGGTTCAATTGTAAGCATAGAGGAGAACAAATTATGTTCAGCTGGGCTTCAGCTAAGTGTTGTTAAACTTTGATTGGTGTTAAGGTAATGATACCTTTGTATTTTCACTTAATTGAAATAAATATCTGAGCATGGAACCCACTGCAGAGATTAATAGCCCCTGAAGCAACTGTGCTGATGTAAATGACAAAAACAATTAAATGCCTTTCATCTTGGTGGGCCATTAACAAGGCCATTTATTTAGCCTTTGTGCTGAAGAGGCTAGCCAATTGCCACTTAAATAGTAGGGTCTTTCATCTGTGTTGCAAACCACAAGACCATAGCACAGGGTAGCATCGCAACAGGAGATTTGAGAGTAATTGGACCAGTATCCAAAGGGGTCGGTCTAGTTCGGCAAAACAAACAAGGAGTCTTGTGGCACTTTTAAAGACTAACAAATTTATTTATTGCATGTGTGTTCATGGGAGAAATCCCACTTTGTCAGATGCTTGAAGATGGAGAACTTATGGAATGGGAGGAAAATAAATGCAGGAAAGTATTTTCCTCCCATTCTGTAAGTTTGCCATCTTCAAGTGTCTGATGAAGTGGGATTTTTCTCCCATGGAAACTCATGCAATAAATAAATGTGTTAGTCTTTAAAAGTGCCACAAGAATCCTTGTTTGTTTTGCTGGACCAGTATGTGAAAGAAAAGCAAAGAACAGATTAGCTGAGGGTTTGAAGCTACAGCATGCAATTCCTGTGAATTATAAATGGGTATTTGATTTTTGTTATCTCACTTGTGAATAAATTAGCATATTGTATCAACTCAGCACTCTCCCAATAAAAATGATAGCCTCTATCTCTGTTATTGTTAGCTCAAAAAAGTTGGATTTAATTTTGCTTCAACTTTAAATAAAAGAAATGAACTTTTGGATTGAAACCAAGTAGGGAACACTTCAGATCAGAAAGACTTTTCATGGGGGAGAAAATTATAAACAACTGAAAAGGAGAATCAAGAGGAAATTAGGAGCCCATCCTTAGTTATAGCAGTTGATACTAGTGATTGCTGTAATCAAATACTCTCTTGGCAGGATTTGTTCTTTCATGCTTTCAGCAGCCACAGTAACAGTGTGCCTTACTACTCATCTCATTGGCAGCTACCATGCATTCCCGGTAACTTGACACAACTAGGTTAGAGATTGCTGCAGTCATAACAATGCAACTACTTAGACCAGGAGATCTCAAACTTTTTCATCACGTTGATCACAATTCAGAAATTTTGTTTTTTGAACACTTCTTATTCATGAGCCTCCATATTACAGACCTCTAACATTCTTGTGGCAACTACAGCAGTGGCTTAGGCAGACAGGAATACCAGGAAATAGATGCGTCTTTAGTGCAATAAGTGTCTTATCCCTTCCTTTTTTAAAACAAAATTTTTTACACTGTCTACAATTGCTCTTCTTTTCCTTCTCTTTCCCCCCACACCAGTCTGCCCCTCTCAATAAGAAACTTGGAGCATCGGCAACGTGTGATCTTTGATGTCTCTTTGCTGACTACCAAAGATCCTATGCTTGGATCACAATTTGGAAGCCTCTGATGTGGGCTATAATTGCCAAGTTGTTGAGTGAGCATCAAGTATTTTGGCCATGGCTAGATACTTGTCATCAATTTCTATAACCCCACCCAACCACTCAGTGACCAAACATTCTTGTGGATGGCTCACACCTTGCTCTTATTCATTACAGCTGCCTCGCCTCGCCTCGCCTCACCCACTTCACAGTCCAGCATAAACTCAGAGTCCTTGAACTGCATCTTTTCCAGAAGGCAGCTGCTTCTGCCCTGTGCTGACTTAGATTTTTCAGTTGTCTGTGCACCCCTAGAGCACTGGATAATCATGGCATTGGCTTGTCTCAGCCACCTGCCAGACTTCTCTCTGTCCTTGACTCTTTTTTTCCCCACAGGAAGGTCACTAGTCTGGCTATAAACTTAACACTAATTGCCCTTCCTGAGTTCAGGCCCCTTCCCATTGGGGTTCTTGTCATGTGCTAGCATGAAAACCAAGTAACTCCTGAGTATGGATTCCATTAGCCTTTGATTCAGTGTGGTCCATAAGCAATACTTTTTTTGTGATGGTATGCAGGGTAAGGGAGTATCAGCACCTTTTTTGCCCACCCTGCTGCCCAGCTGGGGTGGAGTCAGCAGGGAAAAGGAGCAGGGCTTCTATCCCTTGCTGCCCAGGTGGGGGGTGGGATCAGGAGGAGAAAGAAGCACACTGCTAAGAAGAGGGGTGGGAGAGACATTTTTCAAAATTTTCTATCAAGAAATGAGTACTGACACTTTATTTTTTTTTAAAACAAAACAAAACAAAAAAAGCACTGTCCATAAGTATAGGAAGAATTTTCTTCCTGGACCAAATCTGCAAACAGACCAGTCTTTTAGTGGCAGATCAGCTGATTTGCAGCATCATTGCCTTGCATACCTGCAACTACAAACAAATGTAAATCTCTTCAGTGCTCAGCTAGGATTTGGTGAATATCTGCAATCACCTAGTCACTCCTGGGCTGGCAACAAGATTTGAGGGCTGCAGGACGCAGGGCTGCTCAGAAGCTGCCTTTACATTTTGTGAAGGGATACTTGTGAATACTATGTTTTTATACCATATCTTTCCCTTCTCCCCGCATTTTTACCTAGGTTAATCCTAATAGGTTCAGTAGCGTGTGTCTCCCTGTCCTGTGCTCTGGGGACACAAACCATCATTTTCACAGCCTGACAAGAAGTGACATCTGTTTAGACTCTCTCAGAATTCATTAAGTACATGCTGGCAAATGCAGCCGTAGGTAGGAGGAGGATAGGGGCTGATCAGGAGCAAATACAAGCTGCAGAAAATGTTTTTATTACAAATGAGAACAGGTTACCATGCCTGAAAACTTCCTTTTTTATACCAAGCTTGGAAAATTCTTGAAAGAAAAAAGGTGCTTATATTCCAAAGGAAAACACACAGACCTGTGGCCACCAGCTAGAAGGGATGTCATTTCTTCCCTATCGGACTGCACGTGAGGATGAGGCCCATCTGTTAAGCTACACCAGACCCGGCAAGCAACACACTGGCCTGGGCTGTGAGCAAGGTCGAGCCAGGCACGCGGCCGCCTGCTGCAGGTGAACGCTGACGCCGTGTTAGCTTTCCCTGAACTAGCCACTTCTGCATCGCCGCGGTCGTGCCAGCCGCCACAACCGCAGAGGGGATAAGGCTAGCAAGGTCGATGCCATATGTGTGTGCTGCAGTCCCTCGGAGCGCCAGCGCCGAACGGCTGGGCCAGGCTGAGCCGCTCTCGCCGAGCCGAGGCTGCGGCTCCCCCCCCGCAGGTCCCGAGCGGTGAAACTCCAGCCAGCCGCTCGCGTCCCCTGGAGCCCAGCTGGGCCTAAGCCCCGCCCCTCCTCTCGCCAGTCCTGCCCCCTCCTTCCCTCCCCCAGATGCCGGGCACCGAGCGCTGCCGCCGCGGCTGCAGTTCGCTCCGCTGCTGATCGCTGCCCGCGGCCGTCGGAACCGGCCCGGCTGGGCAGGGACTTGAGGAAACTTGTGCGGGGGGCGCTGCAGCCTCTCCCCGCCGCCGCCGGGAGCAGGAGGAGGACGGTCCGGGCTCCGCGCTGCAGGAAGGGAGAGGCATCTGGAGCCCCCTAAAGTGCCCCCCGCCCCTGCACTGCAGGCGACCTTTCCAGCTTCATGGGCAAAGTGTGGAAACAGCAGATGTACCCCCAGTACACCACCTACTACTACCCCCAGTATCTGCAGGCCAAGGTACGGAACCGCCCCCCGAGCGGGGCTAACTCGCGAGCCGGGCCGAGCCGGGCGGGGATCGGGTTACACGCGCAGCCTCCGACAGGAAAGAGCCGGCGGCCCCTTCCTGCCTCTGCCCCCGCGGCTCCTGTCCCCCCAGCGGCCGTGCGTGTGTGTGGGAAGCGGGCTGGCTGCACAGCTGCCTTCCCCTCCCCACCCGCCTCGCGCTGTGCTGGCCCCTCCCTCCCCCTGCCCGTCTCCCCCCCCCCCCCCCCCCCAGCGATCAGCCGCGGCGTGTCTCCTCCTCCCCAGCCCTGTCCTCAAGAGCCCCGGCCGGCCACCAGGGCTGCCACGGGCGTCTGTGCTCGATTCCGCGGCGCCGCGCTCACGCCTTCCTGTCAAGCCAGGCAGATCCCAAGTTTAGCCGGCGCTCGCTCCTCTGTAACTTCGGGCCAGGAGGGAGGGGGGTAGGTTTATTTCCTTTTTTTTTAAATGGTGTCGCCCGAACGCTGGGTCTCCTTTAAAAACCATTCTTTCACTGAACTCCTGAATTAAAAGTAGTGTCAAAAGCAGACTCCTGCCCAGGTCGCTGCTGGTCGCAGATGAGCTGCTGTTAGTTGGTGTTTGCTATTTGGAGTCTCTCACCGCCCTTTTTGGAGTCTGGAGCCCCGCTGCTCATCATGCTGCAAGCTGGCAAATGCAGAAGTGGTTGCATCAGCTGCCTGGAACATTTAGCATAAGCGGTGTCACTCCTCGCGAATAGGTCATATGTGGCTACAATGTGAACTTTCTTTTGGAGGTTATAATCAGGCTTCTCTTGCTAACAAAATGTCTTCGGCTTTGTGGCACTTGCAGAACAACAGTCCTCTCTTAAATTGTGCACGTGATAAAATGTCTTGTTTATTATACCGTGTGTTTTACAGTACAACAGGAATTATAGTACTGGACTGCAAAATAATTTGAGTTTAACAATCATAAGAGAGTTTTCAAGCCAACAATGATAAGACTTTGAAATGCATTTCATTGGAAATAGAAACTGAGGAAGGTTATGGTGAAAACCATTTAAATGTATTGAATTAGTAATTTTCTCTTAAATATGTAATCCACATTATTAAATATTAAAGTGAAGACTAATTATGTAAATAGTTCTGTAGTATAAAGAAATACTGTGGAATAATCAATTCATTACTTTTTAGATGCCATGTATGTTTAATGTATCTTTAAAAATAATGCAGCGCAGGGTGCCTAAAGGGCAGCCTTTTGTATCATTCAACACTTTGCTGTATGAATAATGAATATGTACACTCAGGTGGGAAAAAAAAGACTTTTATACTGGAAAATTTACCTTAGTGATTTTTATGTGCTATTAGTCAGTTAGAAACGAAGAACATAACATTTAATATCTATAATGCAATGCCACTTGTTTATTTTTTGTTTGGGTTTGTAAATAAATGAAGAGGAGAACTGAAGGGAAAAAACTGCAATAGCTTTGGCATTAGGAATTAAGATTCTAGAAACCCATGATCCCGTGAAAAAGCTTTAAGGATCATCTTCTAAAAGTGTGCTTTCTATATAAAGTTTTTAATATTGATTTGTGTTGCACTCAATGACATCTTCAAAACATATCCTGCAGTCTTTGCTATAAAATTACACAGACTGCAATCACATTACTCCTCTTTTTTTTCTCCTCCAGCAGATTGGCACCCACATCCATTTGACCTACATACATGAAATCACAGATTTGGTGACTAAATCCAAATTTCCTGTTTTAGAGATGTCATGGTTTAAAAAAAGAAAATTGTGGTTCCTCACAATAAAAAAAAGGGGGCAAATGACTGTATGTCTCAGTATGCAAGTATGCACAATTCAGCTGGTGTAAACCAGTTTCTCTTCTCTACATAAATTTGGTCTGAAAAATGTGGGCACATTATTTTAATTAACAAAAATCAATCGCACTATTGTTTAGCTCAGAAACAGACTGTCACCTGATATATCTACATTCTCTAGTAATGGACGTAAAATGTTTGTGGTCTTCATTAAACAACAATTGCAGCTCTGCTGAATAGCCTTTGCTGAAGGTATAGCATGAGGGTGGGATATTACTCTGGTTAAATTAAAAGGAGTATACCTAAACCAGAGTTTTTTTGGTTCACAATTTTTCCAGATCTGAATAATAATGGAAAAGATACTGATTAACAGATCAGCTGTAAATTTATATTAGGAGATGGCTGGGATTGTTTTGAATATGGATCTTTCCACAGAAAAGGTCAAAAAGTATTAATTGTAAATTGCAATAATTTCTAGTGGACTGGTCAATTTTTCATACTGCAAAGGACTTTGCCTCAAAGATACATTATGCAATTAAAATGATCCAGTCTGTATTTCTTATTAACATCTTCATGTGCGTGATCATGAAATATTCAAAATATTTCAGCAATGTATTCTAAGAGAAGGGAAAGAGTTTGCTATGATTCAGTGACCCCTCCAGATTAAGACGATGAACACACTAAAACAGATTAGTGAGCCCGTGGACTCCAAAAAGTGGAATAAACAGTAAAATAGAATAAACAGTAAAAGAGTGTGTTCTGGCATTAGCACGCAAAATAAATATTTATGGCTATTTTTAAAAACAAGTTTGAAATTGTTTCAAAATACAACATTCTGCATCCTCTGAGCAGCAGCAGCAGCGTGCAATCCAATGAGTTAAATGATTTGTACCATGTACTAAATGTGTGTTTATTTTGACAATTCCTGTATCACATTATGTGTGGTGCCTCAGAGATGCAATTTTTGAAGTCTCATTGTAGAGAACATCAACTCTTTGAAGTTTTTTGAGGTTTTTATATATCCTTGCATGTGTTGCAATAAATTAGACTATTTGTTTTTCACGTTTCAATTTGTTTTTTTCAAAAACTACTACTTAACTTTTAGGTTTCTAAGAGAGAGATTCTTAACTTTCAAATACAAAAAAATATAGTCAGTGTCTGTATTGCGACAGTGCCCAGAGTTTAAGAATTTAAGCCCTATTATGATAGGTTCTGTATAGCAACATCTGCTAAATGACAGTCCTTAGACCTTTTATTATGACAATACATACCACAATAGTGGACCAAATTCTGCTTACCTTACCCAAGTGAGAATTTTCATGGATTCAAGTTTTACAGTAAATATATATGTAGTATATAGTTTTTAAAAATATAATTCATGCTTTGTTTTCCCTTTGGTGAATATGAAGTGGGGTTCAAAAGAGTCTCAAAGGAAGGATGATCTACCAGCTGTATATCATGATAACCAGATAGACAGCTATTCTTTCCTTATATTTTGCCATATTACATTCTAATTCTATTGACTTGTTTCTATTTCACAGTGGTGATTTTTTAATATAAAAATGCATTGTATTGTTATGTGCATGATGATGTTCATTTCATTTCTCTGTGGTGTTTTTAGCATATTTCTTTAAAGATGGCTACTTTTAATTCCAAAGGGGTAGCCGTGTTAGTCTATTGTAGAAAGACAACAGAGTCCTGTGGCACTTTTAAAGACTTAACAGATTTATGTATCACATGAGCGTAATTTAGACAATGGCTTTGTGGTGGTCTGCTTAGCTGCCAATTAATGAATACTATTTATATGAGTATAGAATCGTATTTCCTAAAGGACACTAACATGCAACAACCTTACAGGATGAAATCTTGTAGCTCAGAATGAAGTTTTGTTGTAATATTTTGTAGCATGCTTCAACTGTGTAATTTGGTATCAGCAAAATTAATGCTGTAGCAATTGCAAAAGGAACTAATATTTACAGAACTCATTGGTGCAGGTTTTATACCTATGTAGTATTAATCTAACTTTAGATGTACTAATGAAGATTGTGGATGATGCAGAGAGAGAATTTAATAAATGGCAAAAAATTTTCAGGCTGATAGCCAAACTAAAATGAGGGAAATTAAATTTTTACACATGCCTACTATGGTGATGAAAGAGCGAATAGAGAATTTATTTAAATGAATGTTTACACCTCTGTTAAATAAAGGAGATAAGAAATTGTCTTATGAAGTTACAAAGAATACCTCTCACTATAGCATTCTATATGTCAAATGAAGCAACACATTGCTGTAGAAGCCACTAATGCAGCATGCTATTACAAACATTTTTGCTACTTTATTTCGAGAGCTCTATATGCCATATAAACCTTTCATCCTTTTAAATGTACCATAAGAACTGCTAACAGTTTGTAATGCTTATGACCTTATTCCTTAACTATGCCGTGAAGACATTTAAGGACAAAATGAAGAGGTGTTTTAAAATTATGGTGATTGTAACCGTCGCCAAGGTTTTAATCAAAATGGAATCCCATTATTTTCTAAAAAAGTTTAAAATCAAATAACTTTAACTTTTGTTCTGTGCCCATTAATGTATTCACCACATTTCACCTCAATGAATAATTCCTAATTCTAATTACTTAATCACTTATTCTACATGTATTATGCTTCTGTGTAATATTATTATATATTACATTTATGTCTGGCAAGTTAAAGATTACAATAATATATAGAACTGTCTGTCTGTCTGTAGCTGCAGTAGTTCATAAGATGTGATAACCCTCTATCGCATTGTCTGTCTACTGAGCATTTTGAAACTTTTTATTTTCATTTTCAAAACACAGGAATAATCAACACAGAGGAATAGAAATACCATGAGTTTTAACTTCCACAGAAGACAAACATCCCCTCCCTCCTTTCTTAGTGGAGAAGCTTCCTTTAACCTTTGGAGTTCTCTTGGGTTGGGAATCCATTGGTAGAAGCAAGGGGCATTTCAGGCAGGTCCATTGCTTCTGCACTTTTCCTAGTCCTGTTGGCTCCATTAGCTTCTGAACAGCATGTTCTAACGGGGGCTGTGCTTCTGCTGTCTCCCACAAATATAGGTATCCAAAGAAGCCCTTCACGGAGGTTCTGGTTTTGGAGGGGAAAGAATCCACCAGAACCATGACAGCTACCTACCTCTTCCAACTCTGGAGTCCTTACAGAGACTTAGGCTGGGGGCAGGAGAAATGGTTTGCAGGAGTGACACTCTCTTCTTCCATGCTTCCCAGGTTTATGTCTGCAGATTCCTGCATCCCTTCACTCAAAAAATGATCCAGTGGTTTTCCCCCCGCCCCACTATATATCAGTTTGTAAAGGGAAGTGTAGGGATATATTTGTTTTTGTGTTTTGTTTTTCAAACCAAAGCAATTAGAGAGGGCAATCTCTACTCTTGTCCAAGTTAAATCTCCTTTTAGTTTTATGGTTAGTTTTGGTAGCTGACTCTCAATAGGGAGCTGGAATAAAGCTGTGAGAGTAGTGCAGAAGTGTAATGATAGAGTGAATGAGTGAGTCTTTTCTGGTATGTATGACAGTGAAGATCAGGCTCATCCCGAGAGTAAACTGGTTTTGACACTGTCATAGGACGAGTTGAACAACTACAAACCAAATCCTGGTCCCTCCCTGGATTCAGCTTTGCTATAGACTTAAACGGGACCAAGATTTGGTGCAACCAGTCTTAGGAGAAAGATGCACCATTATGCAACAATGAGAAGCAGATGTACACTTTGGTCAAGCCTTGAAAAAATGACCCATTTCCTGCTCACCAAGGCTAAGCCTATTCATCAACTTCCAAGACACTGGTGTCCCAACCTACAACGCCTCTTGGGCCATGCTTCTGTCTCCAGTTATATCTCTTCTGTCCTGTCTCTCAGTGGTTGTGTACTCTCTGCAGGTTGGTTTCAAATATCTTAATCTCCTCCTGGCTGAATTCTGTGCCACTAATGAATGCCAGCCCCACCACATCTACATCAAATAAATCAATTAATACTTCCCTTCCACTCCCCCTCAGTTAATCCTTGGCTACTCTCCATCCCCAAACCTCCATAAAATAAATTAATTCGGAGCAGCCCCCTTTACATGATAGGTCAATGTATGTGCCCTCTCCCATCCCACACAAGTCTGCAGCTTCCTTAGCTGAAGTCGTAGTGGCATGCACACAGTGAGACTGCTGGTAGTGTGTGTGGGCTGATCACACGTAGGATCACAGAAATGTAGAATTGGAAGGGCTCATGATAGTCCAGTGCTCTGAACTGATGCAGGACTAAGTATTACCAAGACCACCACTGGCATGTATTTGTCTAACCTGTTCTTAAAAATCTCTATTGACAGAGATTCCACAAGTTCCCTAGGTAATTTGTTCCACTCCTTAACTACCTTTATAACTGGGAAGTTTTCCCTGATGTCTAACCTAAATCTCCCTTGCTGCACAGTATTTGCATAGGGACTGGCCCCTCTTGGTTCTTCTGCTTCAGAAGTGGCAGCTCTGGTAGCAACTCATCCAAGGCCTATTACTCCTAATGACAGCCATGGCTATCCCATTAGCCATTCCCACTTCAGCAGCAGCAGGAGCTGGGACCTCTAGCTTCTCTGGCAGCCATACATATCACTGCAGATTCAGGGAGACAGCATTGCATTGGTTATCATAAAACCCACAAGGCCTAGAAACTTTAAGAAAAAAATTAAAGGTTAAATTCAGCAGCAGTTGATGGCATTTACCTAAGAAAGATTCCTACTCACCCAAAGTAGATTTTCATGCTCTGCTCTTTGCCTTCTACAGTAAGAAAAATCAATAATAACCTATCATATGTAATGTGCTTCGATTTTTGGTGCTGGTCCAGCAGATGTTTAGCACATCTCAGGATCAGGTCCTAAACTTGTTTCTCAAACTACTAAGAACTTCAGGATTTGCAGCATGTACCAACAGGAGCTGTGCTGTTGCTGTCTCTCACAAACATAGGTACCCAAAGTACCCCCTCAAGGAGGTTCTATATTTGGAGGGGAAAGAATCCAGCATACTTGAGAGAGAAAAGGAAATAAAAACTATTCAAAAGGTTCATTTTGCAATAATAAGCAGGTTTTTCACATTAAAACTTGCCATGGCAGAGCACATAAAAATTACTACAATATTGACTTGACTTTATAATAGTATTATGTTAAATCATTTTTCCATGATAAGAACTGTAAAAAACTAATTAGTGGCAGTCTTAGACTCCATATGTAACTAATCAAATAGTGTCAAATCCATAAACCTACTGCTCTCTCTCCTTTTTAGCTGAAACAACCTTCTTTGCCTCTTTCACAGTCATGAAGCTGTAAGACTATCTTTCTCCACAAATGTGGATGGGATAGAAAACTATGATTTGACTCAAATTTTCCCAAATAGCTTCTTAGTAGAAACCAAGTCTTTCATTCCTTTTAATAATAAGGGTGCGTAGCTATGCTAGAATTTTGAAATAATTTACTAATTGTCGTATCAGCCTTGCAAATCATATTATAGAAAAACAGGGACTTGCATATGATCAACAGAAATCCTCATTCTGTGGTTATAATTTAGGGCTCTGTCTGGGCCCCCCCCCCCCCCCGCGTGTGAGAATCTCCTGGATGAAATCAGTCAAGCAGAGTCTCCAGGCATTTGTAACTACAGAGTTAACCATTTACCTCCCAAAATGAGGACTCTTGAAAAATAAGTCCCCCTTGGAATACTGGTAATTTTTCTATACTTAATCCAGGATTTCTTTTTCATTTCACCAGTTTATAGAACGCAGTTTCTTACTAGACTAATAATGTGTGGAATGAGATAATAGATTTTGGAATAGTAGTTTTTTAGCTCCTCTCCAGCAAAATGTTCAGAACATCCCTCAGATGTAGATTTGACACTCCCATTGATTTTTTTTTTTTAAATTATCCAGTCATTTGTGAATTGTATCTGGGCTTTTCGAGATCCACAAATCCATCGTCTGGTAGAGCTACTGCTGACTCTGCCTGTGGTAAGGAAACACATCTTTGCTGGCCCTCTTCTGCAATTAAAAATTCCTGTTCCTTGGCCAGTGGATTTTTATTTCATAAGTCTGACATGATAGCAACTAAATATCACTAAGTCTTGTAAAAGGAACAATATCCCTTCTGCTAAAATTTATTTGAAAATATTTTAAGCACAAGAATTGAACAAAAGTTTGATTTTGGAGCAGTATTTTAGATACAGAGCCTGAATGTAGAGTCCTTGTTCATATGATAGGCATTTACCTGTGACTTCAGTGTGTCTGAGTAGAGAATGCACAACTGAGTCCTGTGTATTCCATGCTATCATATTGTATTTTAGCCAGTTAAGCATTGTGGGCTTGTATAGAATTGTATTATATAATCTATGGCTATACAATCTAATTTTACAAGATTAGGGTACATTCTAGCTGCCACCTGAAGTTCAAGTAGAAGGGATTTTTCTCTGAAAGTCACTGGGGGATGCAGGACTTCATACTTGGTAAGGCAATGTCAATATATTTTTATCAATTTAGTCATAGGAACACAGTAAGAAAATGAGCTCCATGGAGCAGTAGGGTATAGTTTAAGGTCTGTGCAGTACCATTTTCTACTGAAAAACATGTGCCCACAATTCAGTGTCTTTTAGATTAATCTTGGAAACATCTTTTGATGATGAACTTAATGAGTATAGATAAAATGCCCTTCATATGGTGAAAAATAAAAGAAAAAGCAGATTAACGTAACTCTTTTGTTTAGTGGGTTGGCCTCTATATTCCCTGGTTATTGAGAAGTTAGATTTAGCCTGTTTCTCTCTATCCAGTGAAGGATGCTTCCATATGAGAAATACATGAAATAGATATGCCAAGCTAGTTAGGTTTCATGGTACCCTTTTCTCTATGGGAGGTAGGGTGACCAGATAGAAGGTGTGAAAAATCAGGATAGGATGGGGAACTATGTAAGGAACAGCCCCAAATATCGAGACTGTCCCTATACAATTGGGACATCTGGTCACCCTAATGGAGGGTTTGAAATGCCAGTATGGAAAATTTAATTATCTGTATGGTCATATAAGGAAGCGTGTTTCCTGATCATGGGGATCAGGTACAACCTTGGAGTAAGATTGCTTTTGTCTTTGAGTCGAAGAAGAAAATCAGAATAAACAACTGCTAGGGGCTAGTGAGCAGCACAAGAATGGGCTTAGATAGTATGGGTCCCCCTGAGAGTATCAATATAGAGGCCTTTGTTTGTTCTGCAGGATTATGAAAATGATACCAACTTTAAGTCCTGTTTTCTCTGATGGTGTCCTGCCTTAGGAAGTGGGATTTGGGGTTGATGTCTAGGGCCACAACAGAAATACTCTTCTATATCTCTTCCTATGGATTTGTCTGGTCCTGATACCAGTATTAATAGTGTTATGATTGGTTACTGTTGTGTTTTAATGGGGCCCTTAGAACAATTTTTGGTAAAGTTAGTTATTATATTGTATTATATGTAGGGGTGCTGGAATAATTTGTATGTTGGGGAATTCTGAGAGCCAGTGAACCAAGTTGTAAACCTTTCAGCAGCACCTGCAGTTCCAGAATGTATGATTGCATGCAAAGTCGTCTTTTGAAAATAATTTTTGGTCAGGCCTGAGCATATGACAAAAATAAAAATAGATTCAAATTAATCGATTATCCCACAATCTGCTATAACGTAGTCTATCTGTTATGGGCTTGTCTATGTGCAAAGCTGCAGCAGTTTAACTAACAGTCTGATTTATAATGGAGTTAATTAAATTGGTGTAACAACCTGTGTTAATGCTCTTAAACTGATACAAAGCTGGATAATACAGGGCTTGACAAAATTGCCTCCCAGCTAGGCATCCAGAGTCAAACTAAGGTGCCTCGCTGGGAAGCTCCCTGCTGCTGAAAAACTGCCACCATCACTTATGGCGTCAGCACAGGGCCCCCTGCCACCAAATCCGCTGATTGTCACAGCTGGCACTATTTTTAAACTCTAGGGTCCGCTCCTGCTTCTGCTGCAGTTCCTGGCAGAGCTAGGTACCATACTACAAACCCTGGGTGCTATGGCAACCTGGTGCCCAGGGTTTGTCGAGCCCTGGACTAATATAATTTATCTTTTGTTGATTAGGAACAGGTTTATGATAAACTGAAATAAGCCACTCTTAAAATGAGATAAGTGTCCATGTAGGATTTTGCATTGGTATAAAGAAATGAGTTTAAGAACAGATTTAAATTAAACCTGTGCAACTTCAAGCCCTATATCAGAGAGAAAGGGAGGATATAGGATCAGTTATAAACATATTGAAAGCATTATACCTAGGAATGTACAGCCATATTTTGTCCTCTTTCCTCATATACAAATCCTATTGACGTCAGTGGGACTTGAGTGAACTGAAGGCAAAAACCTGGTCCCCTGGAAAAGATTTGAGTTGTGGTGGTGGATAATCAACTGAACATGAACTCCAGCTGTTACACTGTGGCCAAAAAGGCTAATGCAAACCTTGGATGCCTAAATGGGAATCTTGAGTAGGAATAGAGTGTTATTTTACTTTTGTATTTGGCTCTGGTGTGACTGCTGCTATAATGTTGTCTCTAGTTCTGGAGCCCACAGTTCAGGAAGGACATTGATAAATTGGAGAGACTTCAGAGAAGACTCACGAGTGATTAAAATATTAGAAAAGATGCCTTAAGGTAATAGATGCAAGGAGCTTAATTTGTTTAGCTTAACAAGGAGAAGGTTATAGTGTGATCATTATAGTCTGTAAGTACCTACGTGGGGAATGAATATTTGATAATGGGGTCTTCAGTCTAGCAGACAAAGGCTACATGACCAATGACTGGAAATTTAAGGTAGCCAAATTTAGACTGGAAAGAAAGTTGTATATTTTTAAAAGTGCTCATAATATTAATCATTGGAACAATTTGCTAATGGTTATGGTGAATTCTGCATCACTCTCAATTTTTAAGTTAGAATGTTTTTCTAAAAGATCTGTTCTAGAAATTCTTTTAGGGGAAGGTCTATGGCCTTTGTTATAAGGCGTGCCAGACTAGATCACAATGGTCCCTTCCAGGTATGCCAGAGTATATGGCCTTTGTTTTGGGAATTTCCAAGGGTTGAAAACAGAATTCCCCTTTACATCTCAGGCTGTGCAGCATCAGCCCAATCTCCAGCTTGTGTTGTCATAGTATCCTTAGCTCCTTCTCTCCCTCAGTGTGCAATATTTTGTCACATTTTGTGTGAGATGGTTTTGGATTCTCACAGTTAGTGACCGACTGGCCACTCTCCCTCTATACTCCTGGCCTGTTCCACACTACAGCAAAGAACTGTAAATGGGGTTTTCTTGGCTTCCCACATCCACTGGAGTGAGGAAGCGTGATGTGACTCAGAAAGAGGGCAGAATGTAGCTCTGAGGTTGCCAGCATCTATTAAGTTAAGTTGTATAAATGAGAGCAGGAATTAGCCCATTGCAGGCTATTAAATATTTTAAGTTCTGCATTTAGGTATTTGAACATCAAATACAAGTACAAACTATCCCAGACACAGTCGAATTATTATTGTTTCAATATATGTGACTGAAGGGTTTTGAGGAAAATAGAACAAGCTGTCTTAATACAGGCTTGTGAGATTTTAAAAAACAGATACAATATTTCAGCACTTCGGTCACAAAAAAATGAGCTACAATGAATAAATCAAATGAATGAGAATGGGACTCTTAGAAGCCTTGCAGCAAAATTTCATGTCTAATTTTCCATTTTCAGTGTACTGTAATATTGATACTTTATTTCAATCAGGGTGATGGTGGAAGAGGTTAGTACTTCAAATTATCAGCAGCTGCAGAATTAAAACAAGGGTATTAGTGACTCATTTGGAAAAGCACTAGCAAAAACATTCTGTCTCTAAGAAAAAGCATTTAAGAAGAGGCATATGACATAAACTTTGAATTTCATGAATAATGTCTGTGACCTTCTGATTTCCACTCGGTAGCAGTTCTGATTAATGACAAAAAGGCTTTTGATAAATGCAGAAGATTAGAGAAAAAAATGCTTGCATGGGAATATTTGTTGGGGAAACATCTCTGTTAACATGATCAGAGACTCTAATGTGCCTCATACAAGGTAGGTCTAATGTCAGTGTTATTGTTTTTAAAAGCGAGGATCTTAATGTTTGCTGCCTTTCCTCCTGCGTTTCTCACTCTGAACTCTTGGCATGGCTTGTGCAGAATAAAGACATAAAAGGGATTCCCTTTTCTAGTTGGCGGTGTATACGGTCTACAAATATGCAGATGGAATTTTACTAATGAATTTAGACTCCACTCCCTTATCCTCTTTGGGCTAGTATGTGGGGTGAACTGTTTAAAATGCAAGTGCATTCCAGTTGATGGGTGCTGGAGCCATAACTTTGGCTTTCCTAATTTTGTCTTTAAATGATCAACAATAATGTTACGTTTATATAGTTTTCCGAATGATTACTGCATATTTTGTTTGCTCAGAACTAATAATCCACAGTGTGAGTTCTTTATGTGCCATGACCCTAAATTATGGCCAGCTCATTTAAATTAGTCTGAAACTCTGATGTGGTATGTGTGTGAATTTATTATTTACAAAAGATGCTGGATTGTTATCTGTAAAGTCCTTCATGGGAAACATGGATAGGTGCATGGTAACTTTTTCTACACTGCCTCACGTATGTGTTCAATCTCTGATCTAGAGGGAATACCTCTTGCATTGAAAAAATAGGTCATTTCCAAGTCCATTCAAATGTTGGTCTTTCTGCTGAGACTGGCATCCAGTGTCCCATTTATTTTGCAGTTCCATAGCCACAGAATCAACCATCCTGCTGTTAAGTACTATGCCAGAATCTGAGCTTTCAGTTCTGCAAAATAAGTAATATTTAATATCAAAATAAATTTCAGATGTATTTTGTTAAAACTACCATTTTTAATTCAAATGAGACTGCTGCAAAATTTTCTGGGATTTTAAAGCAGAATTGGGTGCAACTTGAGGCCTTGCTGATCTCAAGGGTACTAAACAGCGCCTCTGGTACTCATGGGGACCTGGCAGCCAGTATCACTGCAGCTCCATGTGTGTTTTTTCGTATGGCACGTGGCAGAGGTAGGACATGAAGCCATGGAAAACTAGGCAGCTGGGGGAAGGCATTGCCAACTCTTCTGGTCTTGTGATTTTTTTTTTTTTTTTTTTTTTAAAAAGAATAACTTGGGCAAGAGGAGAAAGATGCACAAAAAAGGTGCATGACCAGATTAGCCCAGCCTCCATTACTTGTATGCTCCATTTGCGGAAGGTAAAACTGTAGGAAGCTTCTTACCTTCTTGAAAGCCACCTTCCATCCCTCTTTGCTCTGGTAGTAACTTCTAATCATTGCATCTAGCCGTAGGAGTATCTTACATTTACAGCACTGCAGGCTCTGGGATCAGCCTGCTAGCTCACTTATCTCTGCTCCCTTGGTATTCACTTCATCCAGGGCGTGTGTGTACATTAAGTGGCCCCATAAAGCTAACACTGGACCTGTCCTCAGTCTCATGTTGCTTCTGAGGTAGGATGTGGGCGAGGGGGGGGGGGGGGAGTGAGGGAGAGAATAAGGAAAATAAATTTAAAAGAGGAAAATTGCTAAGGAGAAAGAGGTAAGGAAAAAGAGAGCTGAGTTTTGTCCGGGCTGTTTAGGTTAGCTGGTGGGCAGGACTGCTTTGCATGAGTTGTTCTGATAGGTTTGTGAGAATGGATGCTGTGCTTTGGAGGGAGGGCTAGGGCCTTTATACTGGTAGTTTCTTCGGGGCTGAGCTGATCCAGCCATATTGTGAGACACTATGCCCTAGACTCAAGTGAGTTGGGTAGCTTCTTGCCCAGAATTGAAGGTTGCTATTTCTATTCATTTCCTATAGTTTATTGATTGCCAGGATTTTTCCACTGTGTCTAGTGCCTGAGAATGGGGTGAATGTCAGGAACTTCCTGACGGAAGGAAGAGGAGAGGCTATAAAAAGGATTCTGAACAAACACAGCTTCCAAAAACTGTTGGTCACCCAATTTCCCCCCTTTTAAATATATATTTAAAGTTAGATTTTCAAAAGTTCACCCATCACACTATCCCTGGGCTTATGTACAAATCCAAATAAACGAAAAAAATAACATGGCATAAACTAAACAAAATATACACCTGCCTCACAGTCAGCATGTTAACATACCACTCTAGGCCCAAATGAGTAAACAGGTAAGCAGTGGGAAAAGCATTTATCACAGTATGTATATTTCTAGAATGGAAGTTACATTAAATACTGAATTGCTGTTCAGAAGCACATCAGCCAGCATATCAGTGACCTAAGATTAATATTTTCATGTCATTGAACTATGAGTACATAGAGATGTGCTTTCTTCCATGAAAGTTTATATCACTTATAGTTACATACGTCTCCTATTTTTACCATGCCAAAACACTTTCTTATGTAATCAATGTGAATTCAGAAGGCATGTGCCAGAGCATGCCGGCTATGTACCAGTAGCCAAAGAAATTCGTAAGACGTTTTCTTGAAGGGGCAAAAAGTCTCAATTGGTTCAGTTAATCTGTTTCTTGGATTAGAAGTAATTTCCCAGCTTCCTCCAGTGAGTGGATAGAAGAGCTGAATACTTAGATTAAAGGCTCAATTACCCTTCTTATGGAGTGAATAACAGGTCCAGTTCACCATGGTATAGCATCTTAGCCTAATGTGACTGAGACTGGGTGTAAAGGAACCCTATTATATTATTTTAATGCCTGATTTTTCTGAATTGTTGGGTGCCCTCAGCTCCCGCTGAAAACCATCATGAGCTGAGAGAGGGAGGGGACGGGTGAGATTGTGATGTTACAAAGAGGTCACTCACCACTTGCCTGTTTCTGGAGTGGTCTGCAATAGAGGACATCATGAGCCAAAAAGTGGATGCTGTTGTCTGGGAATGGGGGTAGATGTGGGATACAGCAATTCAGAGCATCCCTTCAGTAGCCTCTGACAGCAAGTTTCTTTAGAGTTCTGACACGTACCTGAACTTAAGTATCCTTCCTTCCTTCCTACCTGTCAGAAACCCTGAGGGACGTTGGTAATAACACCAGCTTAAAGGTGAATTCCCCATTCCTCACCGGTGCAAGGAGATGGAATTTACACCTCTCTGGGTCTGACCCTAAAAAAACAGAGAGACAAGGTGGATGAGCCCTGTGTAGTTCAAAAGCTTGCCTCTTCCACCAACAGAAGTTGGTTCAATGAAAGATGCTGTAAGTGTTTTTTAAGTGTTTTTAAGTATCTGTAAGCATCCATTCACTCAAGTCAATAGGAACTTTGCCTGAATAAGGAACACAGCACTGGACCCCAAAGTTTTTCTTGGCAATACAAATGAGATTTTTCCTGCCCTGATATCTGCATTTTTATAAGTTATGTTCAAAATCTATATAACTGCCTTTAATTGTAATTTTCAATTTAAGGAATTATAGTTTTATCAAAAAAAGTATACCTTATAATGAGAGGGCAAACCAGGTATAGGTTCCTTCATGTTACATAAAAGTACAAAATTAAAGTTGTTAAATATATAAAATACCACATACACAATGACATTTTATTAGCTATAATTAAAGTAATTATTGGAGCAGGAAACACATTTTACTGTGTAATATCCATATAAACCCATAGAGATATTGAGGATATATGAGTGTTACAGAGAGTAGAATGTGACCCCAAATGTCTTTTTCTGTGTGTCAAATTCCATTTCAGATACATATGTGCAACTCCCATTCACTTCAAATGGAATTGTATTTTGCGTCCAAGGGCAGAATTTGGTCTTATGTTTGGAAGCATAAATTCTCTCAAGTTCATACTTCATAAGGATGGAATGTATCTCATGACTGATATGTAGCTAAGAATTCATAATCAAATTATGCATTAGAAAGAGTTGAAACAGATAATTCTTTTTGCAAAGAATCAGAACATGATGTAAACAATTAATGTTCTTCAGTTCTTTCAACAATGGCCAAAAGTTTAAATCAGTTAATTGTAAACACAGTTTAGAAATGGGGGAGGGCATATATACTTCAGGCATTTAAATGCATGTGTATTCATTTCCTGCTTATTCTACTTCTAATTTTATTAATATTTGTTTGATGAGAAATCAAAATTTTTCTTTGTCACTGGTTGAGGCTTTTTATTTTTTAGTTTGACTCTCCTGAGCATCCAGATTTTTCTTTTGCTGCTGACCAGGAAAGGTCTAAATTCCTGAAGTTAAGTAATGCATTTCCAAACATCCAGATAACTCTTCCTTCAAGGAAGGAGAAACTGTCCCTAAATGCTCATTGCCATTTGCAAAAAAGCATTTGCTAAATCCTTATCAAGTGATATTTTTCATATAAAAAAAACTATGACAAAAAAAGTGTGGTGTTAATTAATTTTGTTATCCATATTCAGTGGCTCTAGAACCAACAAGAATTGTATGAATTAATCTTCTCAGCTGGTGGGGATGTAGCAGAGTGGCACTTGGTGCCCATGGGGAAAGTGGAGTCAGAGGTAGTTTTGTGCCCCGTTTATTTGCCTTCGGATCATGCGGGCCGCTACTGACCCCAGTCCTAGCATAAGTTGGAGCTCTGCCAGAACACATTGCTCTTCAGTCCCACTTCTTTTTGCCCTGATCCGTCCCAACCTCAACCTATTCCAGAACACTTCCTATTCCTAGGAGGAGAGGCAAAAGAGGAATCCTCAAAAGCTGCCACTGGATTGCTGAAGATCTAGCCCAGTAACTTTATTTAAAGAGAGAGAATTTTTTTTTCCCCAAATGGTAAAGAAATATATTTGGAATTAGAATAAACAACAAGGAAAATACCATTGTTCTTCCTATATCTATGTCTCTTGGAACTGCCATAGGGTAAGTGTATGAAGAACTTTTTCTGTAAGGTAAACTACAAACTAAAACAAAAATAATATTTTTCTATTATTTCTTTAGAGTCCAAATACATTTCTAAAATATTGTTTACTTCAAGCTATGGAAAACTGACAAGATAAGTCCCTATCCTGCCATCTGTTCAGTGTGAACAGATCCCTGTGACTATGCAGAATCCCCTTGCCTTCATTGGGTCATTTTGGTTATACGAGTTGTTCACTCTGAGTGCTACAGAAGGCAGGTAATTCTGAGCAGGAATGCAGCTGTGTGGAATAGGTTATAGGACTCCTAAGTGGCCACCTTTGCTTTTATTTTCACAACATACCACTGTTGGGTGCAAGATCCTCCAAACAATTAATCATGAGAATAGTCCAATTGACATGAGTTAATGAATACTTACAAATTGTATTGTTGTTTATTTACCTTTCCATTGTATTAAGCAGATTTAACAACACATCAAAAACAATTAGAAATTGTTTTTTAACTACAGAATAATGTATCTGACTAATTGAATGGCTTGTCTACATTTGGAAATGTACTGAAATAGCTATTCTAGCTATTCTATTTTCTAGCGTACTGTAAGTTTTCCATTTTCTAGCATCTGACAAAGTGAGATTTCACCCATGAAACCTCATGCGAAAAATAAATTTGTTAGTCTTTAGAAGTACTACAGGACTTCTTGTTTGTTTAGCTATTCTAGAATTATTCCAGAATAGCTATTTCAGTAATGCTTTAAGTGCAGACAAGCCTTAAGTGTTATTGGCAGCAATATACTGCACCTTGCAGCCCTAATTGTAAGTGCCCTAATTCAGTCTTAGTTTGCTTCAGTGAGTAAAGGCTATTTACGTGATTAAGGCTTACAGATTTAGACCCTAAGCACAATCTCTGTTCTTTTTTGAGTGTTTGCTTATGTCCATTCCAGGTAGGTGTGCGTGCCTCCCATGCACAGTCACTAGAAGGCTTTTCTCCTCTTGGTACCTGTTGTGTTGGTGCAGGTGCCCCCTGGATCCATGCTTCTGTCATGCCATATATAGGTTTCTGCTGACCCCCCACCTCTTCAGTTTGTTCTTATTATCCTTGACAGTCACTGGACCTATGTGTCTCTTCTCTTGCTTTGGCAAGCTTTTTCCCTAGTGGTCTTGATTTTCAAACCTGCAAATAGATAGATTAGACTTAGTTTTTAGTTAAGTTTCTGTTTGGGAGGAGTTCCCCTATTTTTTCCTCCCGCACCCAGAAATCGAGGCATGCCTTAATTGAGAACTGCCATAAGTCTATGCCAAGGGGTGATCCCCATGAATTGTGGTTGAAGTGCCTTGATGAATCCCACCAGACAAATCACTGTAGGATTTGCTACGGTTTCCATCCTAGGACCAAGAAAGATAGGATGGTCAGGCTGAAACACCTCTTCATGGAGACAGCTCTTCACTCCCAACCACCAGGCCAGTTGGATCCTGCACCTAACACATGGGTTTGGAGTACACTGGGAGCCCACAGAACTAAGGAAGAACCCAGAGATACTCAGCATCACCTTTCACTAGCACTGAAGTCAGCCTGGCACTCACTGCTCCCACCTCTCTCTTGCCACACAAGAGGCATAAGAAAACTGACAGGGTTCTCGCCCACGGTGGGACCAGAAAAGAGAGAGAGCTCTAATGGTGCGCATACTGGGCTGGTGCACCCAGCACGCAATCCTTCAGAGGCAGCACTGTTGATTCTGGGCCTGCAGATGCTCTGTCGAGGCTGGTGCCAGTGGACATTCCGATAAGGAAGAGCCAGGTGGAAGAACTGTATTTCCCTTTCACTCCAGACGCATTCAAGACAGCCAAGGACCCCATAGCCATGATGGCACAGCAGTTCTCTCCCAGGCCACAGAGAGCTCCGAACGTAAGACCTCTGGCGCTGTAGCAAAGAGCAGAGCCATCTAGAAGCAAGCTAGCACTGGCAGCCTTCTCCACGACACTGCTTGCTCAGCACTCCCGTTGCCTCCACGTTTGGAACCAGACATTGAACTCAAAGGCAGAGTTGTATATCTCCAGGCCAGTTGATCCTCTCCTAGAGGCCCCCAGCCCCTCGCCACAGAAGAACAGGTTCTTCCACTGCCTGAGGACACCTACCAAAAGAGCTCTTGCTTCACATAAATGTCAGGGAGCTGAAAGCCTTCTGGTCCCACCTGGAAGGCAGATGCGTATTAGTCATGATGAACAACACAACAACATTTTGTATAAACAGACAGGGTAGAACATGCTCCTCTCCCCTATGCCACAAAACCCTCAAGTTGTGAGATTTCTGCATAGCCCACTCCTTACACCTAAAGGTGTCTTACCTGCTGGGATCCCAGAATGAGCTGGTGAACCATCACATCAGATCCCTCCACAACCGGCAGTGATCTATTTGCCCAGGTATTGTGAGCAGCATTTTCCAGCAGTGAGGAATTCCCCAGATAGAGCTGTTCACGACAAGACTTACTAGGAGGGAGGTGGTATCAATTTTGCTCATTCCTGAACCACAGCCCAGGCTCGATCAAAATGCATTCCATCTGGTTCATGTATTCCTACCCTTCCCGCTCATTCACAAGATCCTGCTCAAGGTCAGGAGGGAAAGAGCCTCTGTCATATGGATAGCCCCAGCCTGGCCCTGACAACAGTGGTACACAATGTTACTGGAACTGTCTGTAGGCACTCCAGTCGTCCTACCTTTGGTGCCAGACCTTATCTGGCTGCCTCCAACATCCGCACCTAGAGTCCCTCTACTTTACAGCGTAGAAGCTGCATGGCTACCCCCAAAGAGTTGACCTGCCTAGAGTTTATTACAGAGGTGATCTTTGGCATCAGGAAACCATCCACTAGAGTTATGTATTTGGCAAAGAGGAAGAGGCTTTTGATTTAGACAATGTAGAAGGGCACCCCTACAATGCAAGCAATGATACCCACCATCTTGGACTATCTGCTGCACTTGAAGCAGCTAGGTTTGGCGATGTTGTACCTAAAAGTTTACCTAGCTGCAATCTGTGCATTTCATCCCGTTGTGGATGGTTGATCAGTCTTTGTTAATCCAATGGTGACCCATTTTCTTAAGGGCCTGGACAAGCTATAACCCCAAGTTTGCCATCCAATTCTGACCTGGGACCTTAACCTGGTGCTGTCCAGACTGATGGCCACTCCTCCCCCCACCTTTGAGTCCTTAGCAACATGCTTGCTCCTCTACAGGTGGCATTCCTGGTCACGATAACCTCAGCCAGAAGGGTGTCTGAGCCCAAGGCCCTGACATCTAAATCCCCATACATGGTGTTCCATAAGGACAAGGTCCAGTTGCAACCTCATACGGCGTTCCTCTCTAATGCGGTATCTCAGCTTCCTAAGGGCCAGAACATCTTCCTCCCAGTATTCTTCCCTAAGCCACATGACAAGAGCAGAGAATGAAGCCTCCATTCCATAGATGTCAGGTGGGCAGTGGCATTCTATATTGAAAGAACAAGACCATTTTGTGAATCAAGCCAACTCTTTGGCACAGCGATGGACAGAATGAAGGATCACCAGGTGTCATCCCAGAGGATTTCATTGTCGATCACATCCTTCAGTAGGATTTGCTATGACCTGGTGAAGGTACCAGCGCCAGCACTGACAACAGGGCTCCTTGGCAGTGATCCTGGCATATGCATCTACACAGGAGATCTTCAGGGCCACAACGTGGTCACCAGTCCACATGTTCACCTCACATTATACCGTCACTCAGCAGGCCAGAGATGATGCAGCATTTGGCAGAGTAGTGCTTCAGTCAGGGATTCTGTGAGCTCCAACCCTTTCTCCTATGGTCAGCTTGTGAGTCACCAACTTGGAATTGACATGGGCAGACACTCAAAGAAGAAAAGATAGTTATCTACTTTTTGTTGTTCTGGGAGATGTGTTGCTCATGTCCATTCCAACACCCACCTGTCTTCCCTCCATTGGAGCCAGAGAGCAAGAAGGAACCAAGGAGGCGAGGTGAGTTGGCAAGGCCCTATATATGGTGCTATAGAGACGCGACTCCAGGGAGCACCTGGAGCAGCCCAGTGGGTACTGTCAAAGGAAAAGCCTTTCAACGATTGCGCATGCAGTGCATGCACACCTAGTTTGAATGGACATGAGCAACACATCTCGAAGAACAAGAGTTATGAGAGATAGGTAAGTGGTTTTTTGGTTGGTTGGTTTTTTAACCTGTAACACTACAGTGCCCTGACCGTGCGAGAAAAGTTTATCTGCATGTTAGACTGAACTCATGGTAGGTTGTTAGAGATATAGTACATGTAGGAGGCTGTTGACAAACTGGGGAGATGGAGAAAATCATTATTTTCAGTCATTATTTCGTTGTAACACAATAAGACACCTAGTTATAAAGAGCATATCTTACTGAGTGTGCCACAGGAAAGGGCTTCTGCAGTTGAAAAAACTGGCATTTTATAACTATTCCAGATAGTTATTTCTTGGGAGAAATTTCACTGCCCTGCTGGGATTTCCTTTCCTTTATGCGCTAAATCCAGAAGCAATTATATAAATGGAAACTTGGAATGTGTAAATGATGTCCTTTGAACAATAAGTGGACTTTCTTTTTATATAGAATTAAAGTTCAGGAATGTACTGTTCTTTGTTTTATAATTCTCTGTCTACACACCCAGTCTGTAGTTTCGAATAACAGCTCACCATTCAAGGAGTGCACATGTTCTTATATTTCTCACCACAGCTGTATATTTTTGTAGTCAGAAGATTCCTTTACATTGAGAAAAATACCATCATAGTGATTATAGATTATGATTAATGGTGCCAATTTCATATAGCTTATTTGGAAGAATTCCTGTTAGAACATGGCAGAGAGATTGTGAAAGCACTGAAGTATTTCTGACTGCAAAATGTACATGCCACATTTGCAGAATATGGGCCTTCATTTTTTATTTATTAAAGCCCTCATTTGTTAGCTTGTAATGAATGTCTTCTCCACTGCTAAAAAGACAAGAAAGCCCAGGATAACAGAGCAGTGCTTCTGTTCAGCAAAATGGCACCACAACGAACAGAGAATTAGGCTGGGGCTATAAATGGCAGCTTGTCATTCTGAACAAGGAAACAGCTATCTCCAGCATGACGTTCCTACCTGTGATCGAGCACAAGATAAAGAAGAGGTAACTGCCACTTAAAGTTAAGTGTGAAAAGCAGGAGCGTTATTATTGTGCTGATCATGACAAACCTTACAGAATGTTTGCAATAAGTGTTGAAGAGTTGCCTAGCACTGGAGTGTACACAATTAGACAACATAGTTGAATTGAGCTTTCATGTGAGCATACTGTTAAAAGACCTTCATTGTACTCATATGATAGCCATTCCTGGAACTTTGAACACAAAGAGGAATAGAGAACATTAATTTGTAATTTTATCCCATGATATCTGGATGCATGGGGAACATGATTTTACATTTTGAACCTATGTAAAATGGAGATGAATTAGATTAATAATAATAAGGGCCTAGCATGCTCTCTTCAGTCTTGTGGGTGTGTACCGACCTACATTTGTTTCTGAGCCATAGCTCAGTGTTCAGCTAATCAGTATACTGCAAAGTTAATTTGGATTCCTGTTGTGCACCTTTGCATCTGCAATAAATTAAGATCAACACATTGGTCTCTCCCTTGATTTCCTTACTCAGAAATTGCAAATGCAAGTACACTGTAGATAGAAAAAGCTGAAGGTATTTTTAAAGTGACAGGCGCAGCAGTATGTTTTTAATGGGATTAAATTGAATTGACACTTCAGTTTGGCATACTACTAGTACACTGAGGCCATGTCTACACTTAGGCGCCATCTAACGTCGACATTGATACATCTACATAATAAAACCAGAGGAGAGTGTCCACACCACACTCCATGCTCCGGCTTCTTGCATCCCCATTGTCAGCTGTTACTGCAACTTTACAAGGGTTGCATTGTGGATTGGTGTCCCACAGTGCAACAAAGCTGGTTCCCAGCTCCCCTACTGGCCCGCAGCTCCCCACCACCACCACCAGGGTAGCTGCCAGCCCTGCAGCCCCCCTGCCGGCCCTGCAGCCTCCCTCCACCAAGGCTGCTGCTGGCCCTGCAGACCTGCTGCTGGCTCCCTGCCGGGCCGCCACCGGGTCCCCAGCTCCCCTGCCAGCCTCATAGCCAGCCTCCAAGCCCCCTTCCTCCCGCCACCAGCTGCCAACCCTGCCCACTGCACCCTCAGCAGGTGCCAGAAGCTGGGCCAGGCCTCGGGTGCCCTGCTGGCCGAGGCTGGTACCCGCCAGCAGGCAGCCTTCGGTTCCTGGCCCCGGTGCCGGCTCCCGTCAGCAGTGGGGGTGCGGGACTGATGGCCCCTGCTAGCTCTGCCTCCTGCTGGACATCAGGGCTGCTGGAGGGGAGCAGAGCAGAGCGAGCTGGCCCCGGCCATGGCCGGCAAGAGGGCGGGCCGAGACGACCGGCTCTGTCCTGCTGCAGCAGTGCGGCTCTGGGTGGGCCAACCCGCCCCACCCTGCTCCCCTCTGCCCATCAGCCACGTGCCACAACTGCTAGCTGCGCACCCCAGCAGGGAAGCGCGGCGAGCGGGGCCAGACCGCACTGGGGGGCGGGGCCAGCGGGGGAGCCTGAGTGGCGCCGTGTGCCGCTCAGGCTCAGCCCGCATGCCAGGTTTGGCCCGCGTGCTGGGGGTTGCCGACCCCTGGTCTACACTGAGATTAAAGTGAATTACTAAAATCGCACTAAACGCTACGCCTCCTGGTGGGATGGAGTTACAACATTGACTTGCAGCACCTAATTCGACCTCGCAGCTATGTGAGTGTGTACGCAGGCTGCAGAATGTCGAAGTAAGCAGCGTTACATCGACCTAAACCCTCAGTGCAGACCAGGCCTAAATGTTTCAGGGCTGTTCATAACAACAGAAATATACTGCCATAGGTAGTGCTATGTTTTTGCCATTAAGTTTTTTAAAAGGATAGTGAAGCTTTGTGAAGGAGAATAAGTTTTTATAAATCTGTGAATCCTAAAAGTTCTAAATGGGTTTCTAATGAGGAATTAATTTATTTTTCTGATAAACTGTCTGTTAAGAAATGTAAGAGCTATATCCTGGTACTTTTTAATGAAAAACCCTTCAAGCATCTGGGATTTTCTCCTACAAAAGCTCATGCAATAAATACATTTGTTAATCTTTAAAATTGCCGCCAGACTCCTTGTTTGTTTGGCTGAACTAGACTAACATGGCTACTCCTCAGGAACTTGGCATCCTGTTGATACTAGTGGAAGTTCATGCATGGAATGATGGCATTATATGGGTTTACGTTTGCAATATTTGAAGGATCTAAATCTAGGGGAATTAATTAGATTGAGTAACATTTTTGGTGGGCTGTAAAAGGATTAACATCAATCCTACTATACTTTAGAAGCATTCTGCTCCAAGTTTTCATTAGTACCTACAACTGATGGAGGACAACTGAAAGCATGTGAGCAACAGAAGAAATATTCAACATACAATTTGGGGTCAAATTCTGTGGTCCTTAACTAAAGTAAATAACCATTAGACCTTTAATATTTTCTAGGAGTAGAAAAGGTAATTTCAGATAATCATTCACCTTACTCATTACATGTTAGAATTACTTTTTGTAGCAATTGAAATTGAAATTAACATATTTGAACTACCCTTGTTCTTTAGATTCAGAGAGCCATATTAATAGAAAATGATAAATGCAAATGTAAATCAATATAGTTGTCATAATCTGTCTGAATATTTTCTACACTGTAGTAGAGATGGTAGTAAGGGGAATAATAATAAATGTAGGCTGATAAAGGTGCAAAGTAGACAGTGAAGGCTTTCTTTTGTTTCAGTTTTGAGAAAATATCATCTTTATAATTCCAAAATAAAATGTGAAATACCATTCATACTGAGAGTACTGGCATGGTAGTATTATTGCTTAACACAGAGAACTGAGAAATAGTCCAGTGGATGGAGGTACTTTTTCTGTAAATAGGAAAGTAAACAGAAATTCATTAGCAGTCTAGCAGCATATTTGCTAACAATGTTAAACGGTGCTCTTCCAAGCAGAACCATTGGTGATCTTTATTATATGCATTTGTAACCTTCGGGTGGGCCAAATTCATTTAATTGCCCTTCTCCAGTGCCCCACAGAAATCAATCCCAATCCCTGTGGAGAAAAGCAGCTGGAGACCCAGGATCCAGTCTGTACAGGACTCACAGCGAAGCTTGCTCAGAGCTACACTCACACATTAAAATACTACTACATTAAACATAACAATGAACTTTATTAACTACTAACTAAATGAACCTTAACCTAAGAAAACAAACTACAATTAACCAAGAACAATCCCTTGCATGAAAGATACCCAAGAGTCCCAAAGTCTGTGTGGAGTTCACCCAACTCTCAGCTACAGTCTCTGTTCCAGTGTGGAAGCTTGCATGGCAAGAAATCGCTGTCCTCTTCTTCCTTTGCTGGGATCCTCTGTAGCATTACATGCAGGCTTTCTCTTCTCCTCTGCAACCAGCCCTCAGTCCCATATGCATGTCTGCAAGGTCTGGTGCAAATAACTCCTTTACATGGAGAAAACATCTTGTTCACTCCTGGCTCAGCTCCTCTCCAGAACACTGAGCACATGGTCTCCTTCCAAGGCAGCTCCTGCCTGCTGTCTGCTCAGGCTGCTGCTCTCCAGTCATCTGACTGACAACATCACACCACAGCAGCAGGGTACACTGTGGAGCATGCTCAAATTGCTACCACACCCTGCCTCTGGAAGTTTCCAGTTGTGGGTCACTAATCTGCCCAACAACAGCAACCCACCCTCAGCAGGTCTCTCAGAGATAGCCTTTTCAGGCATATGGGTTACATATTCACAGTGACTTTAGGGCTGCCTAAAATATATTATTTTCAACCTATATTCAGTCTTTTAAAAACTCTTATCTTTTTTTCCTGGCTGGGAGAGCAAGGTATCGTTGGCATGCACAGACAGCTGCCATTTTGTATCTCCCATAGTCTTTTTGTAAGAGAATGCTCATTTCAGAAACTAACAAATTCTTTCTTTCCCAAATAAATAGGTTTTTCTACAATGTGGGCATTCCAATAGAGCTTCTTGCATTTCGAGTAAAACTAACATGTATTCATACACAACTGTGTAAAAGAAACACCAGTGACAGTTTAAAATTGAAGTGGGATTTGTATGAGTGTAAAATAAGTTAGTACTGGTGGGTGGGAACTGCTTTGACTGATGTGCCTACACAGCTGAAGCCATCAAGAAACTGCTCCATGGTTTGAGGCAAGGATTGTTATTCAGCTTTGCAAAACCAGTGCTGCCTTATGGACTGATGAGGATGGCAAAAAGGAATGTATAAATATGATAGACACACTATGATAGTGGTGCTGGTCGTTACAGTGGAGGGCTGGCAACATGATGCAGTTGCATCAGTGTCCACTATGGATAATCAAGCTTTGCTACCTCATTTAGAGCAATTTCCAAAGGGATAGCCGTGTTAGTCTATTGTAGAAAGACAACAGAGTCCTGTGGCACTTTTAAAGACTAACAGATTTATTTATCGCATGAGCTTTCGTGGGAGAAAATCCCACTTCGTCAGATGCTTTGAAGATAGGAAAGTTACAGAGTGGGAGGAAATTAAATGCAGGGGAGTGTATGACATAGCATCAGGTCAGGCTGTAACAGCAAATCAAAATAGGTGTTAGGATATTTTGATTTGCTGTTACAGCCTGACCTGATGCTATGTCATACACT
>ML685793.1:4950211-5027671 GCA_007922175.1 Pelusios castaneus | reverse complement strand
TATTTTGATTTGCTGTTACAGCCTGACCTGATGCTATGTCATACACTCCCCTGCATTTAATTTCCTCCCACTCTGTAACTTTCCTATCTTCAAAGCATCTGACGAAGTGGGATTTTCTCCCACGAAAGCTCATGCGATAAATAAATCTGTTAGTCTTTAAAAGTGCCACAGGACTCTGTTGTCATTTAGAGCAGTGATTCCCAACATTTTCAGTAACACAGCACACTTCAATGAGACGAAACAATACCACGGCACACCCACTTTTTTCACCTGAATTGATTGCTCATAAACATCACATTTACTATGGTTATGGTCTTACTAGGAGGGTTTGCAACATAGTGCATACAACAAGTTAAAGAAGGATCAAATGCATTAATGTTTCAAATCCACTAGAAAAAAAATACTACACATCTTGATTTTGCCCTATGGCCATCTGTGTTTAGAATGTTCACGTTTTTGAATCGAAAGACCAATACCTCGTTTTTAATTTGATGATTAATTTTCACAAGTTTTATGAATTGTTATTTTGGCTGGATAAAATATTGGTTTAGAAGAAACAATGTTTGTTTTATATTGATTTTCATTTCCTTTATACAAAAGTTCATGGCACACTTAGACGGTTCTCATGGCCCACCGGTTGAAAACCACTGATTTAGAGAATTTTTTTTATTGTATGTTGTGTATTGGTAATGGCTGCTGGAAGGCCAGTGTTCTACAAAATTATAAATTCTGCATCCGGGACAAACCCTGTTTCTTCCTCCATGGCCACAGGCCTGCTGGCAGCTGCACCAATGATCGCTCATGACAATTTCATGGTGAATTCATACACAGCAGAATGTGAGAAAGAGGTACAGATGTACAAGCCATTCCTGCAGCTTGTGTGCAAGGAAGATTTCTATCCCCACATCTGTGCACATCCCCCTTTGCTGAATGCTTAGGCTGGGCAGTGGTGTGAGGATTTGGCCTGTGGTACAAGGACCCTCAGTGGAACTTCTGACCCAACTAGCCAAGGAGGAACCGAATCAGATACTCAGGCCTGAACTGGGACATTGTAAAGTACCAAAGAGCAGCTAGTACCCATCAACTTCACAATTGCATAGTTTCTATTGCACTGGATCGGATTAGAGCATTTTAAAAACCTTAGAAAATCTGAGGGTTTGTCTACATGCAGAGCTGTAGTTGTGTAATTAAAAGTGTGATTTTTTTTTTTAATTGATTTACTTAAACTGATGCAAAAAGCTGTGTGGCCACTCTTAAATCAATATAAATCTGATTTAGACTCAAAGGTCAGAAGGGACCAGTATGATCATCTAGTCTGACCTCGTGCGCAATGCAGGCCACAAAACCTGACCCGCCCACTCCTGCAATAAGCCTCTAACCAATGACTGAGTTGTTAAAGTCCTCAAATCATGATTTAAAGACTTTAAGATACAGAGAATCCACCAGCAAGTGAGCTGTTCCCAATGCTATAGAGGAAGGCAAGAAACCCCCAGAGCCGTAGCCAATTTGTCCTGGGGGAAAATTTCTTCCCGACCCCAAATATGGCAATCAGTTGAATCCTGAGCATGTGGGCAATTCTCACTAGCTAATCACCAAGAAAGAATTTGGTGTAATAACTCAGAACCCTCCCCATCCACCCTCCCTTCTTAGGCCACTGGCAAATTCATCACCAGTGATTTGTAAAGCTTTAGTTTAAATAATTTAGGACTATGTTTAAGATAAACTAAAATAAACCACTCTTGAACTGAAATAAGTACACAGAGCTTTGAACTGGTTTAAGTAAATTGGATTAAAGCCTGATTTAATGTAAGCCAGGGCCCTTTCTCTTCCTGCTGTCTTGGGAAATGTGAGAGATCACAGCATCTTGCATCTTAAACATTCAGAACTTCCTGTCTTTTAAATGCAGAAGGCACTCAGCACCATGCACTAGGAGGAGATCTGTATTTTCTGGCACTGGTCCCAGAATGAGGATGGCATAGTCTTGAGCTATGATCTGCTCTTTGGTATTAACATAGTTCCAGAATAACACCACTGAGTTTAACAGAATTTTGGTTTATCTGTGAATTTCTCACTTTGAAACATTTGATTTTGGTAACATTAATGTTCTAAAAATGGTATACTAAATTAACATATAATTAGTTGCAAACCTAACTTTGTCTTAATTGAGTTTTCTTGACCAGTGCTATGCTTTCACTTTCTGCTCATTGCTAGTACATTTTTCTTTAAAAATACTTGATGGTGTGCAGTCATAGTTGCATACTAGCTCTTCTTTGTACTGGTGCCATTTGTTCAACTATAGATAAGGAGCTGTCAGTGTTTCCTTAATAAATCCCTATTAGCAAGGATTAGAGCTAGACTGTAAAGTTTCCACTCGGAAACTCCACTCAGTAATGCTTTTTAAAAATTGGAAACAATATTTAATGATTATTTTTTATTACAGGAGATAGAGGCTTTTTATTTTTGTATACTTTTCTATCATATCTGTAATATAAAAAACAGCTTTTAAAGAAAAGAGAAATGGAATGACGTGCTAAGTCAAAATTTGGGGTAGTGCCTTTAGACAATTAATAACATTAAAAGTAAAAAAAATAAAAATCCACATTAATGAAAACCGTTAGTAAAAAGGACATGCACATGCAGAATAAACCACAATAACATAACCTACATCTTAGGGTAGACTTTCTCTTTGTGGATCTGACTGATCCCTGTGCAGAGGTCTAGCACAAAATATATGGACCATTTGAATGCCATTATGCCCTCAAAATAGGGCTAGAAAATGGTGCACAGGCCTTACATTGGTCCTCTTTACCAGGGTGAATTTCACCTGACTTTCAGATCTATAGGTCAGTTTCACTGATATTGTTGCAAGATGCTTTTGTAGCATGATTATAGCAAAATGATCATCTCAGTAGATCTTAACTGCCACAGTACTGACCTGCTTCCTCAATTCCACAAATAGTTCCATGACCTCAGTGGGACAGAGTCCAGCATTGCTCTGAAAAAAGTCATGTGGACGTCTCTCATTCCTCCCATTTACTTCACTGGGGAAGACTGCGAACAGGATTTGTTTCTTTGTTTTCTGTGAAGAAATTTGTACGTAGTTCTATAACCTTAACTCATGCAAAGTGGTCCCATCAGCATCCACAGAATTGCTCAAATGAGTAAGGGTTGTAGACACTAGCCATAAAATGGATTTCCTTTGAGATTGTTTCCATCAAGTTGGATTGATATAATCTTAAAATAATTTGAATAATCCTAAATTCCATGGAAGCAAATTCTTATAGTACGCGTTCCCAGAAAGTTGTAGCCTATTAAGTATTTCTCAAATTTAAATTTCTTTATTGATTCAAAGAAATAAAGGCATAATTTGCCGTAAATGCTAACTCCCTTTGAAGTTTGATTTTTTTAAAAAAAAGTTCAAGAGAAAAAAAGCAGCAAGAACCAGCCCACTTTATAAACTAATTGTGGTATTTAAAAAAAGTACCCTCAGATGATGTTCTTCCTTTTATTTTTGCAGAAATTAGACAAAAGTTACACAGGGCCCATGTGACACCCCATGATTTGCAGTCAGAAGAAAGAGAACTATTAATATGCTTTAGTTTAAACAAAAAAAACCCCAAAAACCAAAACCCCTCTAGTGATGTGATCATAAAACACCAAGCATGTCTTCCTACTGCAGGCTATAGGATTACTCACAGTTGAAGCACTATGTTGAATAGTAAGCATTTGCTCTAGGATTGTTTGCAGGATTCCCAAACAGCTGAAGCTCCCAGGATATGCAAATCTTTTAGAAAGTTAGTCGTTTTAACATGCAGAAATCAAAGAACAAATATAAACGTTTCCTATTCTCAATAGCATGACTGTATATATGTCTTCACTGCAAAAAAAAGTTGTGTTCTTTACTCCACTTAGTTAATCTATATTAGCTAACTTGGGTTAAAATAGTAGTGAAGATTTGGCAAATTGGCTTTTAGCTTAGCTTAACAGTTTGAGTTCAACCTCAGGTCCCCCAGTCGGTTTTAACTCGACCTGTTAAACTAAATTAAAAGCGGATTTGCTTTGTCTTTATTGCTGTTTTAACCTGAGTTAGCTAATTCAAGTTAATAACAAACCTTTTTTTTCTGCAGCGACTACCTACATGGCAGCACCAAGAACTCTGGGTCATTGGTTTTTAAGCAGAAATACCTACTGCTTTCAGTGGCACATTCTACTAAAAAATTGATGACAAATATATGACCTCCTGTGTTCTGTGCTGCTTGCTGAATGGTGGTGGGAGACCAGCTGTGGAATGCAGGAAAGTGGTTGAATTACTGCAGTCATGCAGGGAATGTTAAATGTGTCTCCAGGTGGCAGTGAGCTATACTAAACACTAGGGGCCTGATTCTGTGCAGCTTTTTATGTGCCTAGATTTTATACTGAGCCCATATACTGATTTTTTTCTCGTTTTCTTCTGGGGACTGCCAGCGCACAGATTTGGGACTTTGTTCTGGATGAAAGGATTTGGATGTTTACTGAGTTAATGTAATTTGATGATGATGTTAATAGCAACTAAAGTGGTAACTGCAAACTTTGCCATTGGGGAAACAAATTAAATGTTGTATTTTAGTCAGTAAAAAAACAGACCTTGGACTTTGTGGTGGAAATTCTACTATCATGGCTCTGGTAGAATGATTACCACATTTTCCATCTATTCTGTGTCTTCTTTGGAATAGGTCTAAAGTTAGATTACCTTATTTAACTTTTTTCATTTTACGATTTCTCATTTTGGACAGATTTTCAAATGACTTTCTTTTAACACCCCCCCCCCCCCCCCCGAAGGAACACAGTTTGACATCAATATTGACAGAAATATTCCTTTGTTAAAGATGTTTTATGTTGTTTGCCGCCATTTTCATTAGCTGTAAAGAGACTTGGACCTTTTTTCTAAGTGGAATGGCATGGAAGCGCATGGTAATGAACACCAGCAAATTTATTACTAAACAGTCACATGTAACTGCCAAGCCACAGAGAGCTTTCTGCAGTAAACACCCAAAAGAGAGCTATTGACAATAGGATTAAAACTTTAATTTATCAAAAGTGACGATCAACTGGTTTCAAGTCTTTTTGGAACTACAGGTTCCACACACATAGCTCTGGTCATAGGTCATTCTGTCGTTGCTTGTAAAATAATACGAATTATGATTTAATCAAATGTTGGTAGCACTGAAATGAAAGTGGAGGTTTTTTCCTACTTCCTAATCTCCTCCACAGTTAGGAGCTAAATTTTAAGGTGAGGATCAGTGAGAGAGTAGAAGAATGAAAAGAAGACGAGCTTTTAAGATTTTTGTGTACATAAATAAAATTATACTCTTTTAATTTTAAGGTGTGATTTTTAAATCAATTTAGTTAAAGGGTACATAAGGCTATGCAGACGATCATATTTCAGTTTGAGTGGCTTGTTTGGCTATACCTTATACTGATTCCTAATTGACTCAAGCTACTCTAAAATAAGCCCAATTTAAACTAAAGTAAGAACGCACCAAACTTTTGCACCAGTTTAATGAAAATGCCTTAAAATAATATTTTAAACTGGTATAACTTTTTTATGTAGTCAGGCCCTAAAAGTTAGTTTTTGATAAAGCTGCTATGCACTTCATTTCTAAAGAGGAGACCCAATTTCAGGAGTGACTGCAGGATTGTACCTCTTTTAGTTGGTAAAAATTAGAATTACAAGAGCAAAATAAAGATGTATTTGAGTCCATTACTGTCTATCAACCAGTGAAAGTCAGTGGATGAAGAATCATTACTTCTTTCTCTTAGCTTTCTGTAACAGGTTATGGCATCAAACAGTGCAAATGGAAGATTGAAGGAGAAGGACCAATTGCCATTAAACACAAAATAAACAAAAAAGAACAAAAAGCCCAGCAAACCCAATAGTTAGAAAACTGGTGCATTGAATTTCGTGCTGTGACTTTTAATTGCATATTAGCATCATACTAATGTGGAAGATGGATTTAGCATCATAGTAATGTAGAAGATGCATTGCATTGTAACTCTAACTTTCATCTGCCATTGAAAATATCAGGTGATTCACAAAACAAAATCTCAGATGTATGCACTGCTAAACGGAGAACAATCATAATGATCAATTATCTAAAACTTTATTTTTAAAGGATTGTAGAAACATGATCTATAATCCTCACAACACTTTTTTGTGACTAGTAGGCTTGTAGAGGGGCCCCTCTCTTGAGTTGTGGCCTCTAGGCACTGTGTATTGCAAATAATAAGTAGTACAAATTACTCCATTTTACAATGGAGAAACAGGAACAGAGGATCCGTGGTGGAGTCAAGGTTAGAATCTGGGAATTTCTGGCTACCAGGCTTTTGCTTTCAGCATTAAATCACATAGCTTCTCAAAAGATTTGTATCGTATTTCCTAACCAACAATGCACAGACTTGTAAAAGATGAATTAAAATATATCAATGGATAGCTCTGTATTTTCATGAAGACGTACTGAGAACTCGACATTGGGAAGTGAATAGTTTAACTGGTGTCCTTGAAAGGTATGGAAATGGGGGAAAGTGAGTGACTTGCCTTGAGTAAAGATAAACAAACATAGTACCATAGGGTTGGGTGTGGTTTTTTTTTTTTTTGTGGGGGGGGGGGGGGGGAGATGGTTAAAGGACAAAATCATTCTGCTTTTCACCATTGGACATGAAATAAATGCATCAAGTGAAAATGGAATGAAGATAGTCTGCTACAGCTGGAAAAATAACCATGTCTATAAAGACTGAGATACATAGCTGAAGTATTTGTAAATAGCTCTGTTGGTTGATGTAAATAGGGCATGGCATACTACGCTTCATTTCTGTGGTTAGTTAAAAAAGAAACCTGACAGGGTGTGTGGATGTGGAGATGTTGGCACACTTTGGGTACATAGTGAGGCCCAATGCCAAAAGCACCGTTCCTCCCACACCCAAGGAGCTGTTCGCCAACCTCTCGTAACATCTCCGTGCCCCGGAGTAGAGTGTTCTGCTTATAAAGCAGAGCGTTTTAAAAATAGTTTGAAGAACCAGTAAGATGGGTAACTATTTATTAGCTTGGAGTGCAACGCCACAATTTAAAAATAGCCTGTATTTTAACCCATGTGTTTTAATGATGCATAAATAGCAGGGAAGGACTGGACAGCTCAGTGGATTGGTAACCGCTTCAAAGATTTACCTGACAACTACACAGAAGACTAAACCTACCAGGCCTGACTTACATATGAAGTAGATAGTGCTGAGGATGCAGGAGGACTCTGGTTACCAATGAAGATCAAAGCAGTGTCTGGGAAGGGAGAATTTCCTGAATTTTCTGTCAGCATACTGGTCCTGGACTCTGCCTCAGGGCTCCATCTTTCTTATCTAATTAGTGGGTTTCCTCTAAATCTGAAGCTGCACTACACTCCCCTCCTCCTCTCTTGCGCTGGAATGAAGAGGAGTTTTCTGTCTCCTCTACCTCACTGGTGCGATGGGTGGAGCTGAGCATGACGCTGAGGGAGAAATTACTGCTAATCTATCTACTCCTGCCTCTTTTGTCCTGCTCCTCCCCAGTGAACAACTCCAGTGCCTGCCTCTGCTGTTTATAGCTTTGCCAGGCAGCAACAAAACCTGAAAACAGCATGATTGCTCAGGCTTCTGAATCGGTCCTGTTAATTTCAATCTGTCCTCTTGGCAAAGCTATAAGAAGTAGCAGGGGCATAGGAGCTTAGATGGCAATTCGTTGGTGTCTGTGACATAAGGTGCTGGTCTCATTCTGCAGTAATTCATGTTAGAAAGGCCACTCGTTATCACCCTTGCTGCCAGTCTCAGCAGAGAGATCAGAGAGGTGAACCACTTATTTATCTCTAGGCACAAGGTTGAGGCCCTTCAGCAGGACATTATGGGGAAGTTTGCACTCCTAGTAGCCATAGTGGACTTTTTTTGTGGCCTAATGGAACACTGTTCTTTCCAGAGCTATTCCATCAGCCCTAACTTTACTTTGAAAGTACAGAGAAGAAAAAAGATTTGTAGGTTAAAACTCATGATATCAGTCCAAGTTCAAGCAAATAGTTGGCTGAGAAGATAAACCTTTTGAGAGCCAGCAAACTGGCTCCTGTGCAGTGTCAGAAGGCATGAGTTCCACAGTCAGAGAATCCCTTTACTGTGAATGCCCTGCCTGCACTCCATGAATGCAAGTGAGAATGGCCAATAGGAAAGCCCTGTAGGGTAGGTTAGAAGAATTGGGTCATCAGTAAGATTTTAAGATATGAGAGGTCATCAGTGATATGCAGAAAGAACAATAGATTGTTTCATGCAGCTGATAAGGAAATAAACAGTTTGGACTAACATTGGCAGTTGTTAATTTCCATCATTTTTAGTTGGGATGGTTAAAAATAGGGATGGTAGTTATTGCTAGCCATAATCAATCAGGGAATGTCATTGTGTAGCTCAGGGGAAATTTTCATTCTGGAGTTTTAAAGTTCTACGGATCCCAAGATGTTTTATGCTTAGTATCACAACTGAACAAATTTGTGCTTCATTATTGAACAATTAAAAAAAGAATAATAAACAGGAAAAAAATCTTAGATTTACCCCCTGCAGTTTATTCTTGGTGAGAGTAATCTAAAGACATTGCTGTGGGCTATTTCACCATCTGTGAAATGGAGCGAATAATACATAAAAACACGAGTGTTGGGACAATTCATTATTTGTGCAGTGCTTCAAAAATGGAAAGTGCTATATAAATCTTCAGTATGTGTATGGGGCATGTATTGGAGCATTTTTAGCCAATCTGATCTTTCCTATTTTGGTCCATTTTTGTTTTAAAAATGTGTTATTTTACAGGTTGTAGAATATAATGTTCATCACCACAAATAACTCTGGAAATAATATTACTAGATGGAGCTATAAACAATTGTCTGGTTTTCTAGACAGCCAACATGGCTAAAGAATGTTGCACTTGAAAATAAGAACACATTTAGGAAACATCGTCTATGGAGCTCTGACAGCCTCCATCCTCCGAGCGTGAACCCTATCCAGCCCTTCTTTGCTGGCAGTTGGGGTCACTGGGCTCTTTGCTGAAGTCGGGGAGTGAGGGTTTAAAAGAGGGAACCCTGTGCATGCTCCTTTCCTCTCATTGATGCATAATACCCTTTTTGGTTACATTGAGCCAAATCCTGCCCTCTATGGAGAAATGGGGATGCCAGGAAACTAAGTTGAAAGTCATACACTTTCCTGTGAGTCATCCTAGTGAGACATGATTTGCTTCCCAAAGAGCTGAAGGACAGTGAGCCTTCCAAACCAGTAACTGTCTTATTATATGAGGCAAATCCCACAGATTGTGGGAAATCTGCATTTAAACCAAGTCTTCCTGTGATATTTGTGCAGCATACAAAATTGCCCCCATAAATTTCCTTCCCCCCGATGGCCCTGCTCTGTTCTCCATGACCCCAAGCGAGTTTGAGAATGTGGACTGATCCTTCATGTAATAAAGAGTCAGTATTATCTTACTCTGCAGAATTCCCCTGAGCTGGGAAGGGAATGGCGACCCTTAGTGGTTCTCTCTGCTTCCAGAGTTGGCCAAATCTTCCCACACAACATAGGCCAAATTCATGGAGATTATGCAGAGGGCTTCATGTAGTGGTGGGTGGAGGGAGGAAGAAAAGAGAACGGCTGCCTTAGTTGAAAAAAAAAAATCTAGTCCTTTTAAAGTGCCACTCAAAGGAGAAAAGGGAGTCTGAAATACAATAGACACCAGCAGTATGGAGAACCATACATACATACAGTAGTAAACATGCCTTCTTTTAAACAGGAATTATAAGAATGATTTTTAAACCCTCAGTAGTAATAATAATGATTCTTAAGTGCACTGTTGACCACATGTGAGAGCAGTTTTGACCTATGCCTGATTATGTTCACTCTCATTTAAATGTTTTCTAAGAGCTGCAATTAACAGTATATCTTTCCTCTTATTTTTAATTAAATGAGAACACCAAGTTTATATTAGTCAGTAACAGTTTACCCCTGTTTCTTCCTCTTCCTAGTGGATCCCCAATTGGCATGTGCACTTAGGTATCATAATCAGAGCCTGTTTTTTTTTTTTTTAAAATCTTCCATCCTTTGTCCTGTGCCTTGAGTTCAGCTTTAGTCTGTATGTCTTAATAGAAACTAAATGGCCACTAGCTATTTGACCCAGAAATAAAGCAGACAGTTCTACTTTGTTCAATCAAACTACATCAGTTACTAGCAATCTGTTTTTGACCATTCCTCAATATAGAAACTGAGTTATGTTCATATGCAGTCTCCCTTTGAAAATATTGTTTAACTGAAATATTTATGGTGCAGAAGGTCTTGGCACAGGGTGGGCTCCCCTCTTCAGAGGCTGGAGTAGCCTACCCCAAAAGAAAAATTACAAACCCAAAGCCTTCACTTTTATAGGATGCAACCAAAAGCCCAAAAACGAACTATGTACTAGTCCATTAAATCACAATCCAAATGAAACGCCTTTTCCTTAAAACACAAACTCACCCCTTTTGGATTTTTAGCAGGAAAGTACCCTTCTTAAGTGGGAGGGAGGAGTGGGAGAGAAGGGGAGATGGGAGTCTGACCCTGTGTTGCTCTTCCCCTTGTGCAGTCATTGATGTCCATGCCAAGAGAGTACCATGATGATCTGGCAGGATTTGGTAAGGTTTACATCAGAACTGATGGAATTAGTCATCAGACTGGTTCCGAAGGGAGAGCCATGTCAGTCTCGTTCAGGCAATAAAGACATTTGTTAGTCTTTAAAAGTGCCACGGGACTCCTTGTTTGTTTCATCAAACTAGGGAATTGCTGCATTATCAGGCTTTGAAATGCTTCCCTCTATGATGGCGATTAGCTCTGATATCAGCTGCTCGTGGTTAGAAACTCATGTAGCTGCATCAGTGCAGACCTCTAGTGTAGGCAAAGAAAGTTGGAATTTGTTTTGCTGGAGCAAATCCTGGTTTCAATCAGGGTTAAGGTCCCAGTGCAAATTGGGGCTTTAATTGACTACAGTAGGGATTTTTACTGGTGCATCTTTGCTGGCCTCCAGTTGCTGAAATCAGGACTAATGTCCAGTTTATGGAAAGCCTTTACCTAAAGGTGATCTGGTGCTTACCAAACCCTGTTAGATCATCATGCTTACACAGGTGGCAAGGGATGATTTCACTTTTCCCCTTCCTTTCCTCATTCACACTAAGCCACTGCTCATTAACCTACCTTAACTCCCAGTTAAAAACACCAGTAACACAAAACTGTGTGAGTCATCATCATGTTCATATACCTGTATGTATGATCATCAACCCAGATATACATCTGTTCTTGTGTCTTTTAGACTAATGTTTCTGGAGCAGGGACCATCTCTTGATTTGTATTTGTTTCACTCAAAGCACAGTGAGGCCCCTCCCTCAGAGTAAGGCCTTTTTGGCACTACCATAATAATAGTTAATCATTAATAATGTAGTTGGGGCAAGAATGGGACTGACTATTTATATTCCTATCCCGAATATTTCCTCTTTGCTTCTATGTTCTAGAAACTCATAAAATCTAATTGTATGAAGACCCTGAGGTCTACAAAAGAATTAAAAAATCAGTCCCTCTTGTGGTGGTCCTATTCCTTTGGTCCCGGAGCTGATACAACTTGTAGAATAGGCCATTATTAAATATTTCAGTAACACACATTTTCTTTCACAATTCATTTACTGTCTCAATACACAGAGAATTTAAATGCACATGCCATTTATAGTACTTTCTACATCTCTGCTTCATTGTCCCAGATCTGCCCTTGATTCAGCCAAAACGCAAGCACTTGCTTAGTCTAAAGCCTGTGTCATTCCACTGATGTGTTTTACTGAATCAGCACCTTTAAATGATGTACAACAACCCACTATTTTAAAAAGAGTTTAGACTAATCATCAAGATGTCTGTACAACTGACACGATACCCTGTACATTGCATTGCGTAACAGGCATCGCACTTGTGTTGTGCAAGAAGAATGCTGCTTATAATCAACGTAAGCTTAGGGCCTTTTTACTTAGTCAATATTTTAATGACTGTTATTTGTGTGCATTAAAATTAAATCTCTGATAAGTAGAATTTACGTTTAAATATATAAAATATAATTGACTGTTGTGTGCAGAGTGATGCATGATAGCATTTTCCAGCAGTGCAAAAAGAGCTATGTACTGTGAACAGGAAAACGAACAGTAAAATCAGCGGTGAAGAATCTTCCCCATCCCATCATAAAAACATGTAGTTTTTACATCGTGCTTTTCATCAGCGGATTCTAAAGCGCTTTACCCTCTCCATTTTATAAATGGGGAACCTGGACTGAGGCAAGTGACTTGCCTGAGGTCACTCAGAAGGCTGGGGCAGAGCCAAGAACAGAATCAAGGTTTCCCAAGTTCCAGCGTGGTACTCAATGCACTAGACACACCTTTTACTGATTGCACCATTACCCAAGGGCCAGCACAAGGCTATGACTCTTTGTCTCACTTACGCTGTTCCTCTGAACATGGGTGAATATTATCCTAAATATTTAGGTGAAATAAAATTAATTCAGACTTGGTATAAAGGCTGTAGACCATTAGTAAGTGAGAACTAGTAAACTCTCAGTTCATAAATGTAGTTTAAAGCAGTAAAAGGATTTTTGAAACATATCAGACATCCTTACTAAAAGCCTTTGTATTCACATACAGTTTTATCAGCCATTTAGTGCACAAACACTCCCATGTTGCCCAGTGGTCAGTGGCTTTGCACCCATGTACAGAACAAGAGGGCAGAATTGGCCTCCTTTAGTCAATCACTGATGCAAATGTGGGGAATTAATTGGCACAAAAGAATTATTTGTCCATCTTATGTGACATAAACATTCATAAATCTGTAGCTTTATTCAAAATTTTAAAATACAAGTTTTAAAGAATAGAGTGACCTTTAAATAGGCAAAAATACAATTTTAATACACTTTGGTTATTTGTGTGACTTGCGCCTTTTAAGTATACATAAATTCCATGATGGATCAGTTGTCATATGATTTTAGTTGACTTATGCTGGGCTGATGTGTTTTAGAGAAAACATTCTCCATGATTTATTCAGGTTTCATTCCTGTGTGTGTGACTGAGGGAAGTGGAGCATAACTGCCATACAGTCGGTACCCAGTTCTGCAAAGACTGAGGCCTGTGCTTATAACTTTAAGAAAACGGATAGTTCCGTTGACTGAAGTGGGATTTCTCCTTGGCTCAAATGTAAGCATGTGCTTAAGTGCTGTGCAGGATCAGGTCCAGAGGGCTCAGCACCTTCAGGTTCAAGCTCTATGTGAACAGGGCCAAGTTCTGTTATGAGAAGCTCTTTAACTGCTGAAAAGCAAATCTCAAGATTTTGTACAAACTTGCTTGCTTTACTGTCACTTGGAAGAAAGCATTGAAATTGCTTTACTACCCGACGAGGGATTTTTAATGGAAAAAACACAGTTCTGGGTTTGCTCTTAGCTCACTTAATAGAGATGAATTTCATCTCTCTTGCACAAAGCCTGCTTTGTGTGAGGCACTGAGCGGGTGCTTGGGTGTGTGGAACTGGAATGTATTCTCTCAATCTACAGGCAGGTCACATGTCTGTGTGCGTCGGTGACTGTTACTCCAATCCATAGGCTAGAATAATGGCTGTTTCCAATCTGCACCCAGTATATAGGGTATTTGGGACACTGGATTGATGTAGTTGGTAGAGAGGCCCCATCTGTTCTTTTAGAGACAAACCCTGATGTCATTTAACTTAATGGCAAAATGCCTATTGATTTAAGTGAGGCCAGGACTTCATACCTATTCCATCCACATCCCCCCTGTGCAGCCCCACTGTGGGATTTAAGCAGTTATTGGATATTTATAATACAGAAGGCTGGGGTGTAAGTGTGCGTGTTTGTATATGTACACACCCATGTGCATGTGCATGAGTGTGTGTCTGTGTGTTTACACAAAAAGTTCGAGACAGGGACCTTGCCTTCCATTGTATATGTAAAATTGTTACATGACTAGTACATTGTTAATAACATTAAATATCACCCTAGACAAAGACACTAAAAACTTACATTGGTATAACTGTGTTGTTCGGGGGGGAGAGGGGGTGGAGTGAAAAATCCACTCCCCCTACTGGTGCATTAATACTAACCCCAGTGTAGACAGAGCTATGTCTCAGAAGCTCTCATGGGGACATAGTTACTGCCTCTCATGGAGGTGGATTAATTACCCTGATGGGAGAAGCTCTCCTGTCACTATAGTAGCATTTCAAGCGTTTAGTCACATGCTTAATTTTACACCTCGTGAAAAGAATTACTCACAAGGCATAAAGCATGTTCATAAGTTTCGTGGAACCGGGGTTTATTCATAGATGTTGGAGGAGGTATGTCATGCACATAAACACAAATATATAAAGGCTTTGAACAATTAAAAATTTAATTTCCCTAGTTGAATTTAGTGTAATTTTATTCCAACTAGGCCAAGAATTTCTGAGCTCCCTCTACTGGCTAATTTAACAATTCTTGAGTTTATCCACTGTGCAGCTGGTAAATAAAATGGCTGACATAAGCTACAAGACTCGAGATTAAAAAAATCTTGTTCAAAGTCTATTGTTAATATTTTCTTGGTTTTCAATAAAAAGAAAGTTAAGGGGAAAAGTTACACAGCAAGTACAATGCACTCATTCTAACTTGTCTGAAAGCAGAGGTTATGATGTAGCACAAATTTAATAGAATCTCATTAAAAAAATTCTTTAATGTGTTTTGTAAAGTGGAATCAGGTTAAAAATCATGATCCTCATTGTGCCTTGCAACGGTTACTCCTGCTGATAGAACAGGAAATGCAGTGAGTCAGTGCTTGGGAATTGACTATAAATTCTTCTTGCAAGGAGATGAGATTTGTCCTTTTCCCTGCAGAAACCCCCAAAACAGCAGATTCCCACAGTCACAGGACTATTTTCATGGATACTTTATGCCCTGATTTGACTTCAGGCACTTTTCTGTTCCTCTTGCTCTATGGTGCAGGAGTCTCTCACCAGCTAATGACCCTAACACATCCACTCCTAGGGAATGCTTCCATATTGCAGTAAGAAACATGAGTAAATTAATGCCAGCAGTGTTGGTACTGACTTATTCTCTAAAGCTCCATGGGTTGTTGGTGCCACAGAGTACATTTGGGTCCCTGATTCTAGCTCTATCCCTGGAGGGAATGCAATAGCTCCATGTATGTTAATAACAAACATAACCAATGCCCTAACTTATGTTATGAAGAATACCATAGAAAATTAACATTAAAGAATTTTAGAAATCTTATTTATTATTGACGATTTGTTATACAGAAGACTTATAGAAAAGAGTCTAATGAGTTAAGACTTCTATATAGTCAGTTTTCTGGTCCATTTTACATTCTGCTTCTCCTATGGTAACAGTGTTTGAACTGCAAACACTGAAGGGAAAATTTGTGTTTATGTCACGAAAAAATTTCCATTTGTTTTAATTTTTTTTAAAACCTACATTTTGAGCTAATTTGTCCTGACAGTGTCCCTTGAAAGATTATAATACAAGAAGAATGTAGTGTGTTGCTGTCTGAGATATATGTGCTATAAAACCAGCAAGTTGTAAATTATCCTAAAGAAAAACAAACTTCATAAACTTTTGGAAGTAGGTTACAGAAGTTATATAGCTTTAAATGTCACAATTTACATATTATGCTTTTTGTTATTTTGGGGCTACTGGGGAGGGGAGAATTTCACTGAAACAATTAAAAGAGCCAGTGAAAAATTAGGCTTAGTTTCTTTCCCATACCTCCAGCATAGTTCAACATTTATAACTGAGTATGTGTCTCTTGTGGTCTCGATTACATCCTGTGTTTTTAGCTGGCAGCATTTCCTCTGTAGAGGCCCCACTCTATATGCCACGGTGCATTTCTGTGTATATTAAACCAGATCAGAACTACAAGAAATTGTGAGTGCAACAACAGTACTACCAATCCAATTTTAATATCGGTGTCTGAAACGAAGCGAAAGGTGGTGGTACAGTAGTCTTTTCTGCACTAGAAAATAATATAAATAACAAGATTGTTAGTATTCTGTTGTCAACAAAATTGAATAATTGTTTGAATAACCACAACTGTTGCAGAGAAAACTTTTTCTTATAGTTAGAGTATTTTCATATTTAAATAACACTTTTCCAAGAATGCTTTCTGAATATACCTGGAATCCAGGAAATTTCTCACTCAATCAAAATCATATTGTGGGACCAGTGAAAAGTGAATCCACACCACGTAGAAACGTTTTTTCAGCTTGCATAAAAACATTTTTTTGGAACCGTGGGCTGTGCTAACAGCTGTATTCAATCTTGAGTAAAGTCACTTCCTGAAAAAAGTTAAATTCAACTTAATATGCATGCTTGCTTGGAATTTAATACCATGGAGTCAGGGTGCTTTGTGATTATGAAACTGAATGCACGCACCCTGCTGAGGTAATTTCTTGTAAATGGTTCACTATGCAAATCTGTAATCAATGTCCATATTTTTAAAACTAAAACTCATATGTTTTAAATGTACTTTTTATTTCTCATCATTTCAGAGCTAAGTGTTGTTTAGTGGATTTTTCATTAGTTAATTAGACATTTTCTGCTACAGTTCTTTGGGTGTCCTGGGGGCATTGAAGAATTGCAGTATTAACTATCCCCTGAGTATTATCTACAAGCATGAATCAAATCACTAAAAATCAGGAGATTGACTTATAAATAATGAGATTTTAAAAATAATACATTTTGGTTTCTTTTGTTTGTCTGTATGTGATTAATTTTTATTGATTTTCCCAAAAGAAACAGACAATGAAAAATACAAAATGGTAAATGACTTACAGCTTTGTATGCTTCCAAATACTGCATACTTCATGGAATCTTCCATGGCATTATGCAATTTTACATCTTGCCAAATCTGGAAGACCAGACAGTACAAAACTACATAGACATAACTTATTAGGGTGACGGTAACTGTAATAAAATAGGACGTACATGAGTAGGGAGAAGAGGGGAGGGAAAAAGAAAAGGGGTGGGTGGGGTGCAATGGGAATCTTGACTTTTTTTGAGCCATCGCAACATTTTATCCAAATGTACCTGGAAATTGGGTCCACTTTTCTTCAAATTCATATAACTGCTCTCTACTACGATAAGCTATTCTTTCTTTGGCTGCTCAGTCAGACAAGTCCAAATAGTATGGCTCTGTTTTGAACATAAGCCTTCTCTTCCATTTTTGTAAAATCATGCAGTTGGTGATCATTGCAGCATCAAGAACCAAAGGTTTTGTGTCAAAGATTAACCCAGATTAGCAGGTAAATTACCTAGGATATAATTTTTGGCTGAGGTTTGGCTTCTGAAGTTGAGCACTGCTTTAACTCATGTTCATCTCTTTCCACAGCTGCCTGACTGTTGGATGGTCTTATAGCATATGCATCTGGGTTCCTTTTCTTTGTTACAGCACGAACAAACATCAAAGGAGAAGGCCTTTATCTTGTGCAACTTCTGTATTGTCCAATATGTTTTGAACAAAATCTTTGGTTGTAGCAAGCGTAATTTGAGACCCAGAGAAGCATTCTTAATGCTACATAATGTGCTCTGCCATTGGGGTTCTATTAAGAGCTGTGACATGTTCCTCTTTGTTAACAAAGCATACCTAGATGACATGGCCCTGGCAGGTTGATGAGCATTTTTAAGATTCCTAATAGTTCTGGGGTGTCTGGCAATCCCAGGGCACCCAGACTACCTTGATATGTTAGCAAGTGTTTTAGTTGTGAATACTAACATTCTGTGGAGAGTGCAAGGTCATTGCATTGGTTTAGTATTAAAAAAGTGATGAGTCCTCATCCCTGACGAATCAGGAAGTCCATACAACGCCCCTGCTCAGTCAGTTCTTCCAAATTATAGGTTTGTTCCTAATTTGCAAGTCTGGGTTGCCCCCAAATAGTTGCTTTTGCATGATAAGAAGGATGAAAGTGGTACCTCTCAGCTAAGATAGCCCAGACCCTTTATGGAGCCACTATTGTAGGCACCTTATTTTCTCCATTTGACAAAAAGAGGAATTGAGGAAACCTGCAGGGGGAATTGGATGTATTAATACACATTCAGCTTCCACCCATATGAGTATAAGAGTATTGGCATCATTTTGGGTTCTTTTTATTTTCCTTCTGGTTTTTGAGCCTTACTAACTGTATTTAAATTTCAAGTAGAGTAACAGAATACTTAGCTTCATATTATGCGACCAACTTTAAACCAGTACTCTCCATTGCTTTGAATGAGGAGGTCTGCTTAAAGAACAGTGGCATGATATGGCCTGTACAGTTTAGTAACTCAAACAAACAGGAAAAGACCGAGAGGAATGTATTTGAAAATTTTAAGAGCAACAGAGAATGCTCTGAATGCATTGATTTGAAATAGAAGAATTTACATTCCCAGCCCTTTGGCTACAGTTAGCTAACAAGATGTATGCCGAATTTCTTTCTTGTATGATCTCGTGAATTGAGAGCCAATTTTTCTTTCAAAAAAAGTAAGACATGCCTTTTAACATTTAAGTATTAAACTCGTATACCAGCAGCCCCCATTTAATAGAGACCGTCCCTTCTTTTAGTGATATTTGCCATTTTTCTAAACACCTCTGGGGGTCATATTCTCTGCTGGTGTAAATTGGTGTAGTTCTTATAACATTATTTTATATCCTCTCCTATCATTATTTTCTCTTCAGATAACACTATTCATAAATTTCTAGTGTTGGCAAATAAGGAAAATGCAGATGGAAATCATTCAACAATAATATGTCAGTTCCTTAAGATTTGCAGCAGAAATACTTTCCCATTCAGCGTACTGAGCATTAGAAGTTTTAGTGAAAATAAGAATAATGATTTTCACCCACTCATGCTCAATTACCTTTTTTTTTTTTTTTTTAAATTAAACACCCATAGACTGTACCTCAGGATTTCAACAGCTTCATGGACAGGACAGATATTTTATTTGGCCTTCTTGTAAAATACAGGTTACATACTCGTCTGATGAAAGCTAAATCCTTCTGGGAATTATGTTCCTATTTCAGCATGACTTCCCTCTGTTTTGTCCAAACTGATATAGCTAATATTATAATTATACTCAGCCTGAACCATCTTCTGTTTTCTACTCTACTTCCAACAAAATACTGAGCATTTTTTCCATTGCTTGCCCAAATCATTAAGTTGCCCCTGAGGACCTTTTGTTTACTGTGTCTTCTCATTCTTTTTTTCCTTGACATGCTCCCCTCCCTCCAGCAGTGAGATACTAATTAAAGAGAGGACACTGTGACCCTGGGTTGTTTAGAAGTCACAGGGAGGGGTGGCGGCACAATGATAGAACCATGCCTGCAGGAAGTAATCATGCCTGAGCCCTAACACAATGCTTACTTCCATTACCTTCAAAACCCTTTCAATTTGGAGTTCCAGCCCAGAAGGGACTCCCCCCTTCCCCATTATTAATGTACCTTCATTATGCACAAATAAAATATCTGTCATTAGTTCACTTGTGTAACAAGCTTGTTTTCCAGCATTTTATAACTAAGTGGAAATCATTTACCCTTGTAAAGCTTTTCAAATGAAAACACCCAGATGTTGTTGAATTTCATTTATATTTTTCTTTAATTTCAGAAAAGAAGCCAGTGGTCACTTATCATATGGCAGGATCAGGGCTTATGTAGCGTACAAATGAGTTACACTGAAGTAGGTGCAAATTTGATATTTCATACAGCCCCCCATTATATTAATAATAATAATATCATCATCGGCGTTGTCATTATCCTCATAGTATTGCATCATGGGGATGTTTTGTTTTGTATTTTTAAACCTATACTCTTCACAATAGCTGTGGTCTTTAAGCATAGAAAGAGGAAAGCTACCATCTAAAATTTATCCCCAGACTCACCAATAAATCCTGACCACAAACTGACTCCATAGATTTGGGAAGTCAGGAGTTCTGTTAAACCCACTGCAGAATTCCTGCATTAGATGCTCAAATACACTTGTTCTCTTTTAACTTTCCATATAATTCTTGCAGCGCTTAAGAGCGCTGCTGTCTTCTGGAGGCCACTGATTGTGATATCTTGTACTCCTGAAGTGTCCTTGAGCTGCTCATTCACATCCCTCAGGTTTGCGGCAAGTGCTTGAGTAATCCCTGGGATTGCCTTTGTACTAATTTTTCATAATTCTGCTTTGTGGCAGAGTTCTTCACATTCTGCCATCTTCTCTTCAAGTTTTTGTCAGCTGCTATGGCAATGATAATTAATAATATTGTTGGTGTTATGCCTTTTAATGTACACAGTACTATAAAACTTGAGAAAAAAGTCCAGATTCTGTGCCGGGTTACACCCATGTAAATTTTGGATGTACCTCAGGTGTAGATGAGACCTTAGTTTGTCCCTAAATCCTTGCTTTGGCAAGTTTATAATCTAAAGACTAGGTTCTGCAAATAAATCTGCCTGGGCCCAAGTCTCATCTTGTGCAAGGCCCATTGGGAGAGCTTGACTGATGCCAGGGGTGCACCCAGACAGATCTATTTGCAAGATCTATCCCTCATACCCAACCCTACAATCTTACCTGTGCAAGAGGACTCTTGTGTCTTGCAGAGATCAATTGACTTTCATGGGTCTTTACATGAGTCTTCCTTCACAATCAGATGGCAGAATTAGTGGAAAAAATCCCATTAACTGGTAGCAGGATTGAACCTCAAAATAAAACATAAAACACAAATAACATACACGTTAAAAACTAATGAGGGATTTTTTCCATTTTTAAATTTATTTTATTTTAATTTAATGAAGTAAAAAAACCAAATGAACTGGGAGAAGTAATTGGAAGAAATACTATCTTTGGGGCAATAAAAATAAAAAAAATCACATCTTATACTATAATCCTCCTGGAAATAAATCTGAAGTTTTCACTTAATTTTTAGAAATCCTTAAGGGTATGTTGCTTACTGAAAAAATAACCAGTAAGACATAGTTCACTCATTTCTCTGAATATTTGTCTGTGATATCACTTGTTTTTCTGCAGCAAGATTTGCAACCATAACAATCAAGCACTGTATAGTTAACTAATAATTAAAGTGTAACCAAACCAGGGTAGGCTTGGCGATTACTTTAGGATCTCGTAGATTAATCAGTTCTAGGTACCTACAACCCCTTTTAGTTAGAAGTGCTAAAGAATGTAAATGTGTTATACTAAACTTGTCAAATGTAATATTTGTGCAGCTATTTTTCAAACTCTTGGACTATTCCAATCAGAAAGTGCGTCTTTCTGGCCAGATAGGATAATCCTTTGTAGGAACTGCAGACAGCAGGAAGCCAGAGTCCTGATATCATTCAGGCTACGGACTGGCCTCCTCACTCTTTTTTATGATGATGTATGGTGACTCCTTCCTAAACTAAGGCCTATGCTGGCAGTCATGATCTGTTAGTCAACTTAATGTCTGTAAAGCATTTACTTGTGTGTGCCTCTCTCACGCTAAAGAAGCTGAAAAGCCAATCATCTTGGGGAAGACTGGCTTTCTGTGTAAATCTTGCCTGTGTGACTTGCCTATACAACCAAAAAGCTGTAAAGAGGCTATTGTCTATGCAACTGGTAAGTTTTGACTCTCACTACCTTCCGATTCAGTGAGACCAAACTGTAACCATGAGTGTTATTTACATCACTTACAAATATCATATTGTCCATCTGCCTAGGTCAGTTCCTGTTCAGATTCCTTTCTGGTTATGTAATGATTGTATTTCACATTAAAGTTCAATGGTTTTAATTAAGGAAATGACTGAATAGGAAGTAAGTGTAACCATGAGTTAAGCTTTTAAAGGAAAATTTGTATAGAGAAAATGTTTTAACTTAAGTTTTCTCATTATACATATGTGCTATACACACACCTTCTATATGTACAAGACTGATATTCAGATAGATAAATCATGCCATTTTTACAGTCTTATGTTAACAATTACACAATTTTATTAACCAGATTTAAAACATACAGTACATGTACTAATAGTACTCTATTATTCCTGCAGTATTGTTTTAAACAAAGATGGCTTCCTTTCCAAATTCAACTGAGGGGATGTCTTACACAGCACAGCTACAGTGAGGCAGCTACAGTGCTCAAGCTAAACAAACAAGGAGTCCTCAGGACTCCTTGTTTGTTTTGCTAAACTAGACTAACACCACTACCCCTTTGGAAAGTGCTCACTCTGTGCATTGTAGCACTGTAGTATAGATGTTTCCTGTATTGACTGCAGGGATTTTTCCGTAGATCAGGGGTGTCAAACATTTGCTATGGTGGGCCAGATTTGATTTAAATGTACTTAAAGTGGGTTGTATATACCATAAATCAAAATACCAGGGCCTACACTTATGGTATCACAGAGTGGTGTGTGTGCAAAACTGCACTCCATAATACCGCACTCTCTCTGCTCCGTGATACCACACTCTCTCCATAACAGAGAGAGAGGGTTGTCTTACAGTATCAGAGTGCAACGTTGCATACCCAGAGCTCTGCAATGTCGTGAGCCATGACACTCTCTCAGCATTGCAGAGCACTGGCTGTGGAAAACTGCACTCTGCCATACTGCGAGACCACACTCTTTGCTAGGGAGGAGAGAGTGTGGTCTCGCAGAGCACAGTCGTGGGCCAGATGGAAGAGGTTCGTGGGCCGTATCCAGCCTGCGGGCCGCATGTTTGAAACCCCTGCTGTAGGTATAGGTTACCCACCTGTGTAAGGGGCAACAGCTAGTGGTTTTCAAACTTTTTTTCTTGGGACCCAGTTGAAGGAAAACATTTATGCCCACGACCCAATAGTTTCATCTTTGAGCAATGCATTCGAGTCTTTTGGTGGCAGCAACATGAGGTGCTGTGACCCAGTAGTGGATCCCAGCCTATGGTTTGAAAACCACTGAGCTAGTGGACAGAATAATTCTTCCATTGACTGAGCTGAGCCTACAGTGAGGGGAGGTTAGGTCGATTTAACTATGTCATGCAGGGTGCAGAATTTTTCAGAGCCTTGAGTGATATAGCTTGGTTGACCTCATTTTTAGGTGTAGATCGGGTCTGAGATCTGAAGACAAAAGCCATGTGCATGTAATGTTAAATAATGTATTCTAGAGATTTTCAAAAGGAGGTTGGATAGTCATCTGTCTTGGATGGTTTAGACACAATAACTCTATTTCTTGACAGGGGGTTAGATTAGATGACCATTGCAGTCCCTTCTAAATCCATGATTCATAGATTTTTGTGTTCCAGTACCTAAAACTGTAAGTAGGTGTTTACACTGCTTTCTGTTTGACTGTGGTCAGAGCTGTGAGTTCAGCGAAAAGGGAGTATATATTTATCACATATTTCAACCAACTCTTCCAAATTACATTTTGATAGTTTGATCAGATACAAAATAAGCTGAGTTGTACCGTAAATAACATTAAATCCTGTACTTCCTTTGAAACTTGGAGTTTCTCAGCATGAAGAGACATTAATTTTTGCTTATTCAGTGCTTTTATTGTATAATTAACAACTTTTGAAAGAAATAAAAACAAGTCACAATTTGGTATCTGTAGCAACATATCACAAAATAACTCCCATCATTTATTGAGCTGCTAATGGCATGCAATCAGCACTGAGAATTGAGTAGTAGCTGGTAGTTAACGAGTTGTTGATTAAGTTTTATATTTTAACAAACCAATTGTAGTGCAATTGATTTCAGTGCTTGAATTTTGTCAGATTGATAGAATGGAAAAGCACTAATTAACTAATTTTCATCAATTAAACCAACAATAATTGTACTGTGGAAGATCGAATACAGGATATTGATAATAAGGGGATATAATTGTCTTCAATTGAAATGCTTGAGTAAATACATGTTTGCATTAACCTTTTAGTAAATTGACAAATGGCGCAATTTGTTTTATTAAAGATTTCAAAAGTAGTCTAAACTACTGATGTATATATTCTGAGGAACAGAAGCATTGTTTGTGGGGAAATGAACAAGTCACTGTTTGCTAAATGAGTAAAATGTCAAAATATTTCATCACAAACTGTAATAGAGCACCCAAAAATGAGCTTTTTCTTTCGAGGGAATCTGCTCAAAGGGATTTCGGACTGCTCCTTAACAGCTTTCAGAAAAAAAATTTACACTTTTTTGGCTAAAAATATCCATTTCCCCATAGATGTCTAGCTGTATTTGTACTTTTAAGTAGTTACCTGAATCTCAGCTAATAACTTCTCCAGTTTTCCCTTTACTTTACATGAATTAAGAGCATTGGATCAAATGTATTTGTGGTATTACGTGTTTGAAGATAACTTCAGCAAGCATGAATTACTCCAGAAATCCATTTTACCTACACTTTTTTTTTATTCACTTTGGCCCAAATCCTGCACAAGCATGCATACAGGAACTGTGCTCACCTAAGAAGTCTTAGGGTGCACTTCACTTCGAAAAAGGATGGGTTCTCACCTTGAATTAGCTAACATGAGGTAACGTGAGGCACTGTCATTTTCACAGATATTAGCAGGTTGAGTTAAAGCAGTGGTCCCCAAACTTTTGGGTTATGTCCCCCTTATCTGGTCCATTCCCTCTGCCCCCAGGAACCGCAGTCAGGAGCCAGGGCTGGGGGTAAGGCCAAAGCTGTAGTTGGGGACCATAAGTGGGGCCAGGAGCTAGGGCCCAAGCTACAGCTGGGGCTAGAGCGGCGATTGTGGAGCCCGGCCTTGGGGCCATAAATGAGCTGAGATCCAAGGCACGGGGCCACAAATGGTGCTGGGAACTGGGGCCCAGGCTGCAGCAGGAAGCCAGGGCTGGCCAGAGGGGGGCCTGGGTGCAGAATGTGGTCAGGAGCAGAGTTGCAGCTTGGGGTTGGGACGGGAGTGGAGATGTGGCCAGAGCAGGGCTGGGTGGTGCTTTCTCTCCGCCCTCCTGGGGGCTGGTCCCCCTTTAGTTCTCCATGTCGTCCCTCCCCCAGGTTTGAGGACATGCTCTGCTGTTTGGGGTCTTCTGAGTTAGACTATGGGAGAATCTAGGGTTTACCTTGACCTAATTACATGTGCAGATTACAAACTGACTTGGTACTAGGATTTTACCTCATGTTAGCTAACTTGAATTAAGAACACTCCTTTTTTTCCTAGAGAGGACAAAGACCGTAGTATCTTCAAGAAGATTATACATATGAACATACCCTATAAGTATATGTCTACTCTAGCAATTTAGATCGACTTAAGAACCCTTAAGTCGACCTCAATTACTCCTGTCTACACCAGACTTTCATTAAGTTGACTTAAGAAATTCCTTAAGAACCACCCATTAGGTTAATAAAAACCACCCATTAGGTCAACTTAAGCCTTAAATCGACCTCTTAACTTGACTTAAGGACGGTGTGGACGTGGAGTAACCCTTAAGACGACTTTATTAAGTTGACTTAAGGGTGGTTAGGTCGACTTAACAAAGTGGACTAAGTCGACTTAAAGTTAAATTGACTTAGTCCACTTTGTTAGGTCGATTTAATAAGGTTGGCTTTAAGTCGACTTAACAAAGTTGACTTAACTTTTTCTAGTGTAGACATAGCCATATTGTGTGTGTGCTTAATTGCTTTGTGTAGTATTTTGAGGACTTGTTGGAATTGCAAGTTATCACTTTAAGAGTATGTATGTGGTGAAGTATTCCTGGTCCTGCCTGCAAACTAAGGGGCTCTGTAGCAGCAGTCAGCTAACCTATAGTACAATGGGGTTAATTAGGTCTCGCAGTTTGCTTTGTCTCCCCCTCTGTTTTGGGTTCTTTTGTGTTATCGGTTTCACGTCTAAGAAATAAAGTAGTGTTTCTTTTCAGCCTTCTTGCAAGAATAGTTATGTTTTTATCTAATTTCTCTGTGCTTATGCTGTGAACATAAGACTTTGTAGGATTAAGCTTCTCAGGAAACGGTCTCTGAGGAATGGAATAACAGCCTTTGTGAAAGTATAGTGAGTAGGAGAAATAATATACAAAAATTCAGCCTTTTTTTAGGTTTTTAACATACTTTTCATATTGTCTGGTTTATTGGGGCCTGCTGTCCTGATAAGATTCATCACAAAGTTCTGAAACAGTGGGCTTTATTCATACACCAATCTGAAATTTTCTTGGATGCAAAACGTATTTTTCACTTTGTAGGAAAATGTGATTTTTATATAACTGCTCAGCTGATGTGATCTGACATGATTTTTATGAATTTCTTTGCAAGTAAAAAATGCCTCCAGTGCAATTTATAGTAATGACACTGCTTGCTTTAAAGTGGCTGATTACAATGAAAATATAAGAAGTTGGAATGTTCGCTTATCAACGTCGCTAACGTCTCATATCTTGTAAAGCACATATCTATTACAAGCACACAAGCTACCTGCAGGTATACAAGGCGCCATCTGTTTTTCTCAGCTCACTTCACCAAATATAAGTGGATGTTGTTTTGGGTGAGACTGTGGCATACTCGGTTACTTTAGTGACCTGACAGACAACGATAAAAGACAAATCACACAGTGTATTGAACCGTGATATGTAAATAAATCTTAGACTCCCAATCCATATCTTTTCAATGATATTTAGCATGTGAATGGGTAAAATATCTATATTTTAATAGGATGGAAGGCAGAATTTATTGACTTTCACCTCTTTTTGGCACATCACTGGAAAAGGTATCACATAAACATAATAGACCAACTTTAATTCTGGTGTTATTCCACTGGTTTTATTGCAGTTGTTTCCAGTTACACCAGAGATTAACTTGATAAAATAATGAAGAAATATAGAAACCAATGACCTATTGTGTGCAGATGCACAAGTCTGGGCAGTTACACAATTAAATATTATGGAAAAAAGAGTCCAACTCTACCTGTTATCTCCATTCCCTAGTTCTTCCCAGTAACAAACTCTGGAGGGACCATATTGGCAGCTGCTGAAATCCGTGTTGTTTTAGAGTTCCATAAACTCTCAACAGTGTTTGTATTGAACTCCACGGACGTACATCTGGTAGTAAGCACTATGCTCAGAAATATCAAAGTCATTGGGTCTACTGGCACTGGGAAAGCGTGATTGTCCTGCCACTGGGTAGCCCTGATGCAAGTTTGCCATTGAGATCCTGGATTTGGGCAAACCCTGGCTGTGTGGAGCCACAGGGAGGAGCTGAAAAAGCTAAGATAAAGAAAAGAGTTACCAGAGCAGTTTAGAATGTCAAAGCATGTTCTGGTAATGGGCAAAAGTTCAGGCTGGTTCTTCCTTTGCCCAGACTAGTTCTCCCAAATCTATTGTTGTACATGTGCTCTATGGGGATGAGGTCAGATCATTGTAGAAACCTTAACTGAGAACTTCCTGACTTTTCTGGGGCCACGTTATATGTGCATTTGTAAAACCTAACTGTCTGCCATATTGTAGGATGAAAAATAAGAACCTGGGGTGAAATCCTGGCTCCACTGCACACAAGAATCCCATTGAGTTCAAGAGTGTCATGATTTCATTCCATATTCTACTTTTAATTTTTGCCCATTTTATTGATTTCAAAGGGATTCAGGGGATTTCGTGCACAGATCATTATGTGATAGGTGGTTTCAGTGGAAATTGTTCAATAGAATTTCCAGAATCTGTTTCATAAATAAATATAAACCTTTATTATGAATGCAAGTCAATTACTTCACTAAACTTTCTTTTTCTGAAATACTTTCCCACAGTGGAAAAATGTCATCTTTGTTTATGTGGTGATTGGTGCTGGAATTATGGGTTGTACTGACGTTTACTGCTTTTCATGGGAGGTGAAGAAGTGTATAGGTATGAGGGGATGGTAAAGGAACTCACTGTTAGTTATAGCCCTGAGTGGTGGTGGCCAAAAATTGTTTTTATGTGATAGCTGTTGAGTATACTATGAAATGAGTTTGGCTGGCTGACTGGTTAATCTGTCTTACATGCTCTGGGTTTAACAGATCGCCATATTTGGGGTCAGGAAGGAATTTTCCCCCAGGGCAGATTGGCAGAGGCTCTGGGAGGTTTTTGCATTCCTCTGTAGCAGAGGGCACCAGTCACTTGCTGGTGAATTCTCTGTACCTTAAAGACTTTAAACCATGATTTGAGGACTTCAGAAACTGAGTTGTAGGTTAGAGGGCTATTACAGTAATGGGTGGGGGTGGTTCTGTGGCCTGCATTGTGCAGGAGGTCAGACTAGATGATCTCATTTGTCCCTTCTAGCCTTAAAATCTGTGAGTTTGATGGTCTTCCAATTTTTCACACTCACGGATATCTTCTTGGCAGTCTGGAGCCCAAAGGCTGAATTAGTATAGAGCTGTAATTAACCTCTTATTCCCAGTAGTAATTTACAGGTCAGATTAGAGTCACATAGGTAGGACAGTCTCAAAATCTGCATTTCAGGTGCCAAATCTGTGGTTAAATGGAAAACTTTGATCTGTAGGCTGTCAGGCTGATGACATTCATGAGCATTAAATACAGGTAGAATAATAGAAATACAGGAGAAATAATCTTATTCTGACATTGTGTTATCCTGGAGTCATGTAGATACAAATGCAATGGGGTGTGTGTTCACAGAACATAAACAGGGACATACATTTTCAGAGAAAATATTTATTAAAACCCATAATTTATAATGTAGTTTAAGAATATTGGGCCTCCTACTGAGCTAAATTACACCAATGAAAATCAGAAAAAGCGCATATAGGTTCACGTATTTAAAACTTGTGAAAATGAGATCAGGTTATTAAATATCTGCTCATGTGCTACTATAATCTTTTATCTTTTCCTTCTTACTCTACAAGTCGGTATTTATAATCACATTATATATTATAAGATGATGATTTTTGTGTTCATTTTGTAATCTCATAAATCTGGAGGGAAGGGTTGTAACTTTGGAACAAGCAACATTTATATATCCTACTTAAATTTAGAAGATTCGCTTGGCCATCTCAACCTGAGAATGACTTATTTTGGCACCCAGTTATGATAGGATGTATGTGGCTATGCCAGTCGTCTTCACTGTAGAGAATTTGTTTGTTTCAATTAATATTTACAGTGCATCTTTCATTCAAGGGTTCAAAGTTCTGCACAAACATCTTCAGAAATCTCTGAGAAGCAGTTAAGCCAGTGGTTCCCAACCTTTTTGGCTCAAGGGCCAGAGATATCATTTTTACAGCCCTGAAGGGCCACCAGCCTCTGCTAGGAGGCCCCTCCTAAAAGCAGTTTGCCTCCTTGCTGGCTGATTTCCTGTCTCCCTGGCTGCAGCAGGGAAACTGCACTCATCCTGCAGCAAAGCCCTCACCCAATTTTATAGATATGAAAACTGAGCCACAGAGAGATTTGGGGCCTGATTTTTCAGAAGTGCTGAGCACAGACAAATCCCACTGATGTCAGTCCTAGACATGAAAATAGTAACAGAGACAGAAATAAAATGCACAAGACTTACAGATGCTCATTTCCCTACTCTTAAGCACTAAACAATGCTCCCTTTTTAAAGTATCATTGACTGTTTTATCTTTCAAACACATTTTGATTGTAAGTTTCTCTGCCTTTCTTTCTGTTTCTTCTTTATTTCTGAAGTTTCTGAGAAATATAAGTATTGGTCAACAAAAATACAATCAGCCAACCAAAACAAGCAGCCAGTTTGTAGTAGGAGAAAAATAATGGTTCATGTGGTCCATCGTCTGCTTTTCTACTGAAGTACCAACATAAATAATCAGGCCTTACTTTATGAAACACAGTAATCTTTGCTGCTTTACAAAGTATGTTTGTGTATTTTCATTTTTTCTCTCTTTTAATACCATCCATAGTTTCAACATACTCGTACGTACAGTCAAATATTTCCAAGGGATCATTTGTCATTTCATAATTAAGTATTAAGTAGTAGGTAGCTTTTCATTGTTTCCACCTTCTCCTCCCCCATCCCCAAATTGATCCAAACAATTGTATCAGATCAACCAGGTATTTTAAGTCTTGCTTAGGTGAGCATAACAAAGGTCTGATAAAGTGATGAACTTGTACTGTTTTCACTGCTTTGCAGGTTAATATTACCTATGTAGTTTGTCATCTCACTCCATCTTTATTACTTTGTTTTACAGTAAGTCTGGCAACTGTTTATAGAATCTGGATTGTTTTATAGTGTCTAACAAGTGTCTGGCATCATTATCATATCAATAGCACAGTCCAGCTCTTTTGAATCATTTTGATTGTTTTCACAAAACATCATTGTATTTTGTTCTGTGTTGTCATTACCTAACTTGTCAAATATAAGTAACTTTCTTAGATTCTTGTTGTATTCTAAGACATTACAGTAATATCTTTCAGACTTAAACTTCCCAGAATATACAGCAGATGATAAGCAAAGCGGCATTTCTTTTGACAGTGGAAATGCTTTTATGAAGTAATGTCTTGACCACAGCTTTCAAGGAATAAATAATACATTCCATAATATTACAAAGTGCTGGTATTGTATTAACAAAAGATTGTATCATTCAGTATATTCACATTCTTTCACTAATAATCAGTGAAGAAAATCAGAACAATTAACAGTTAGAGTGTGATTTGCTTCTCTAGTATCTCCTTCCTACAACATTTCACAGAACACAGAAATCAGCCATAAACTAAAATGAAAGGAACATTTTAAGAGAGGAACCAAGTCAGTGGCCAGATCCAGAGCATTTCACATATACTAAATGGGGCGGCATTAATAAAAGAGTGATCTTTTCTCAGAGAGAGTTGCAGGGAAAAGACCGAACAGAGGTGTGGAACAGATAGATGGGAAAAGAGGGAGAGGGAATCTGAGATTTAGTCCAGGGGAAGGACTTGTTTTGAAAAAGGACATGAAAGGGAAAGGTGGGATTTGAACTGGATTTCTAGATAAGTGAAGGTGACAAAGAATGGGTGTGCTAGCAGCAGTGATGCACAGCATTTTAAAAAAAATCAAACTCTAAAATTGAAATCTAGATACCTTGCTGCAGCTTTTTGTCAACCATGGTGAAAACAGGATTTCCCTTAAGAGTCTGATCTGTCTTTATCTTTTGCTCTTTAATGTAGGAAAGAGGTTGAATTCTTATTTTTGATAATTTGACTTGTATATATTCCTGTGACCTTTTTTGTAATGTTAGGAATGTTATTAAGCAACTGTTTTGCATTTTCTTAGTTTTCTCTTTTTCTTTTTCTTCTGCCATAGTAGTTTGTAAGGGTTTGTTTGTTTTTGTTTTTTAGAAATCATTATTTCTTCAGTGTGTCCTTCCTTTCACCAACAAAATGTCTTATTGTAGTCTATGAATAGAAGACGTTTTACATGTCCATGACTTTAATTTCTTCCATGTTCTGCTGACCTCTTCCTTTCTTTTTCATTTATTCATTTTTATTTGTTACTTGTGGTCACCTGGACACTTAATTTATGATACATAAAGCTTAAACAAAAGCAATTAATTCTGAGATTATTTAACATTCTCTAAGGCAGCATTCCTTGTAATCTATTTTACTTTATTCCATGGGCCTTTATCTGGAATGCTTTTCTTACTTAATCTCTTATCAGACCAGTTTAGTGCTAAAGTTAAAGTCTGATTTTGTATGATGCTGTCAGCTCCTATTGGCAGCACTTTTTCCCCCAGGAAATGCTCAGCACCTCTATCATGCAGTTTACCTAGGCCCTATCTAGAATATTTTAAAGTGTTTCTTATTCATTATTCTGCTTCTCAGCATCTTGCCTGATCTGTTCTGTGCCACACACGAGATCTTTACCCAGTGTGGTAAACTGGCACTGAGCACTTCTTTGTGTATAGTATGGCACAAACACTTTTTGATTTAGATGTCACTGTTCATATGTGGAATAACGTCAGTTAAATTACAAGGAGAAACATCTTTGGGACAGTGCTGATTGCAGAAGTGATTACACATGTTATCTTTTCCCTTAGTGGGTTGGAATCCATAAACTGACACAGATCCTGGCAAAGGACCCTGATGGTAGAAAGACCCAACTGATACAAAATTTGTATCCACGTCTGATCTACAAATATGGTTCACGGATATCCGCAGAGATTTGCAGGGCTCTAGATACAAAATTTGCATTGTCATCTGATCAGTGATTGGCAAAAATAATCCATGGATAGAAAGTGGATATCCATAGAAGGGCTTTACCCATAACTTTCCCTCCACCAGGGGGTATGCAGGCACACCCCAAAATGGGTGGCACTAACTCAAGAGGGGACATGACCAGGGCAGCTGAGGGAATGCATCAATTCTGCACATCCAGACTAGGCCTAGTGAAAATTAAAGTTACCCCACTAAAACAGAATCCCCTGGGAAGAGAGGTGGGGGGAACATTACCTGCCACCACAGTGGTGAATGTCTTTGATAGTGGGTTTCCACGGAGTTCTTTTAGCTTTGTGTAATGGATTTGATCCAAACCATGGAGCTGTGATTTATGTATATGGAACTGTTTACAAAATAATGGTTTAGTTTCACCAATCTAATGTTTGCTGAGATTGGTGATAGGCCATGTACACACGATCACTTTATCGCGCATTGAGTCATTACCGCGCGATAACAGCAACAGCGTACACACGTGCAATAGGGCTCTTGCGCGTCAACAGCCCAGTTGTAGCGCAATACAAAAACCACCTCAACGAGGGTGGTAGCAGTTAACGCGGAATAGCTGTTGTGCCTTTCGACTCATGTGTACGCTTACCGCGCAATGATTGGCCTCCAGAAGTGTCCCAGCATTCCAAAGTCATCCTCTCTGGTCTTCCCCCCACCCGCTCTGTGGCCGTGACGAAACAGTCCCCGCCCTGTTTCGATTCCCGGGATTTTCAAATTTCTCCTCTGTTTCACTTCCTGTTCTCTTCCTCGTGGAGTGGAGTGCAGCTCTGATCTTACCTAGCAATAGCGGCCCATCGTGGAAGACGCGCACCCATTTGGAGCACGGCAGAGGTGCGGGACCTGATCAGCATCTGGGGAGAGTCTGCTGTGCAGGCGCAGCTACGCGGCAGCAGGCAAAATTTCGATACATATGGCATAATTTCTCGGGCCATGTCCGAGAGAGGTCATGAGAAAGACACTGTGCAGTGCAGATCAAAGGTGAAGGAGCTAAGAATAACCTATCACCGAGCGAAGGAGGCAAACCGCCGTTCGGGATCAGCGCCTGCTACATGCAGGTACTACAAGGACATCGAAGCCATCCTCAGTGGGGACCCCACAACCACTGCAGAGAGTCCTGTGGACACATCGGCCCCTCCCCCCCTCCACTGAATGCCAGAGCCGAGCAGGATGAGGACGTCGTCGATGAGGAGGAGGAGATGGAGGATGACCTGGAGGAAAGCACAACAGCGTGTAGCCAGGAGCTCTTCTGCACCCCCACTGAGATGTCCACCCAAGACATGAATTGCAGCGTGTCCTCTGAGGCGGCAGAGGGGGATTCAGGTAAGTTTCTCTTTTGTGCAGCTATGGCTGCTGCTAAAAAAATCATTGTCCGGGGCGGGGGTGCTTGCTGTCTCAGTCCCCGCTGTGCACACTCTTTACTATGCATTCATTAGAAGTGCATCAACACAAGCAGTGATTGTCAAAAAATCATCTGTATTTAGGTCACTAAAGGTTTCCTTGCTGTACCGCCAGAGCCTCCTACTCAGGTTAGACTGGATAGCATATGTGTCTACCTCCCGTATAAGGATACTCGGCCTCGCCAGCTGCAAAGCACAGCACTGGGAACCATGGCAGCACACAAGGCAGCAGCATACGGTCCCGGCTGGCATCCAGTGGCATGTAGGATATGTATTCTAGCTGGCAGGGGCACTCTGAAGAGAGAGATATCGGGTTCCATCAGTGTGCCCTGTGCAGAATGTTAGCCCCCAGTAAGGTTTCTATTAGGACGTACCTTGTCCGCTTCAGCAAAGCATAGGATGTTGACTGCCTTGTACCTTCCAGTGGAATGTGCTACTGGAAGGTTACATTGGTTATCTAAGCTATGTGTTAACAATAGCTTTATTATTCTTTTTTTTATTAGATTCGACCTTCACAAGGCCGGTGTTTACCCCAGCTGACCACATGAGAAACATTCGGCGGCGTGCTCGAAGAAACAGGGAGGATATATTTCAGGAGCTGATGAAAACAACAGAGGCATCCACGAGGGAGAATCGAGCCTGGAGAGAGGAATCCCAACAGAGGACGCAGAAACACAGGGACGAACTGATAAGCATCATGAAGGAGCAAACAGAACTGCTCAAGAGCATGATTGCTCTGCAGACCCAGGCGATTAATGTACGGGCTCCACTCCAGACAGTTCAGCCGTGTCTGCCTCCCACACCCCGTAGTCCTTCAAAGCATTTATTTGAAGGCCACCCGTCCCCCTGGTACACTGCAACATCCAGTCCCTCACAGAGCTACTTTTTAGAGACCCGCAGCTACACCCACCTGTAACCCCTCCAAAACCTCCCAGCCCCCCCCCCCCTTTTTATCTTTTAATAAAAACAGTAACAGAAAATTTGAAGAGTGGCTTTATTTGTACACAGTGAAAATCTCATAAGGTGCACTTGATGCGTCCTTGAAGTGAACTACGGGAGGGCATCATTGAAATGCTCCCTGAGTGCCTCCCTTATGCGAGCAGCTCCTCGTTGGGCCCCCCAATACTCCTAGTGGCTGGCTGTTCGTATGCTTCCTCGAGGCGCTGTGTCTCCATAGCCCACCCGGGGGAAAACTTTTCTCCCCTATTTTCACAAATGTTATGAAGGACACAGCACGCCGCAATTACAGCAGGGATGTTGTCCTCGTCCAAGTCCAGCCTCCCATACAAACAGCGCCAGCGCCCTTTTAAGCGGCCGAAGGCACACTCCACAGTCATTCTACAGCAACTCAATTGGTAATTTAACCGCTCCTTGCTGCGATCCAGGTTCCTGGTGTACGGCTTCATGAGCCATGGCATCAGTGGGTATGCTGGGTCTCCGAGGATGACTATGGGCATCTCCACATCCCCCATAGTAATTTTTTCGTCTGGGAAGAAGGTACCCCTTTGCAGCTTCCGGTACAGTCCAGTGTTTCTGAAAATGCGGGCATCATGCACCTTTCCCGACCACCCAGCATTGGCGTCCTCGTCTGATTCGGAGCTCGTTGCATACTGAGTAACCAGCCGAGATGTATTTAGAATGCTGAAGGCGACAGTGGAGATCAGAGCAGGATCCATGTTGTCGCTGTTGTGATTGCTCGCAAGTAGTGCGTCACTGCACTGTTGAAAATAGGCGCGAGTTGCTATTGGCAACGAGGAAGACGCAAGGGGAACACAGTGCACCACGGGAAAATGAGAGTTTACCCATGGCGCTTTGCGTTCCTTTCCTTCATCCCAGGATTCCAAGTGCCGATTGAGGGAAAATTGAACTGTGGGATAGGTGCCCAGAATTCATTGCGCTACACCGCGATATTGCAAAAAATTCTGTTGCGTTGCAAGGAGTGACGTGTGTACGCGCTCTCCCGCAATAAAGGTCACGTGTTCTTTATACCGCGATTGCCATGTTGCGCTTTAACCTGATCGTGTGTACATAGCCTTACTTGGAAGCTTCCATGTTTTCCAAAGATTTGCTAGCTTCTTTGAAGGCTTCCTGTTGCTGGCCAGATGATCTTCAGATACCCCTTGGTGCTATATGCAACTCAGATTAGTGGCCTTAATTGATCTACAAATACACATCTTTTAACTGTCTCTAAACAATTAACATGCAATGCACCAAGATTTGAACCACAAAATGTAACCTCGCTCTGTTTGGCAAGCCTTCCTCTTTTTGACTGAGCAATTCCTGTTAGTTAAAGAAACTGACAGCATAATTTATCCAGACAGTTAATCCAACCACCTCTAACCCAGGTACTTTTAGAACCCAATATGGTTAGCAATTCCCTTTGGGAACAAACTGAATTGCATATTTATAACTTCAAACAGGAAAGTGCCTGCCTATTAGCAAGTATGTTCATACCTGTTATAACACAGTATTAATTTCCTTGACACTGTGCTTTTAATTTCAATTTTTTTTACACTTAGCAGAGTAGGACTTAGTCTTATTTGTAAACAAGCAATGATTCTTTTATCCTAGTAAGGATGTGGGGAAGGTGGTAGGTAAAATCTTAAAGATATTATGGCACGTTTCCTCCCAAAGGATAATGGAGACCCCCAGGGGATAATGTAGAGCCTTTTACCCTTCTCTCTCTCTCTCTCTCTCTCTCTCTCTCTCTCTCTCTCTCTCTCTCTGTCTGTCTCACACATGAATATATACAGAAATCACTTCACTCACCATTACATCACTAAAATGCTACCCTCAGCCCTGGGATAGAACATAGCTGTTGTTTAGCAGCAAACAAAGCAAGACTATTTCACAATTTAGGGCAAGACCTCAAGAAGATTATTGTTAGCCATTTGAATCTATAGGGAGAATTTTTGTAGGCTGACGTGAATGCTACCATCAAGGCTAACCTACTTTCTCCTCTTCAAATGCCATGGCAAATCTTCTTTGAACAAAAGCATAAATAAAATATCTCTTGAGGGAGATGTTTTCTATTATAACTTTCACAGAATGCTTTAATATTACATGGTTTCTAATAATTTGTGGTATAAGACAAGATATGTGTCCATGGAAAAGCATGCTGCATACTGAATCCAAGAGAGGGAAATCCTCATATTTTAAATGATAGCAACCTGTGGAAGTGCAAAGTTCTTGCTTTTAAAGTTCCTTTTTGAAATGTTCTTAAATCTTTTCATTTCTGTAGTGGTGCCTAAGTACCCCAGTGATTGGTACCTTAAAAACTACTTCTGATGGAATATGGAATGTCTACATCCTTCCAGATTCTAATTGTATTGGGGGAAAGAGGGAAAAGGGGAGAGGAACAGGACAACTGAAGTTCTTCAGAAGCCTTTGTCATCTGAGGGGAAAAAAGGAGATATCTATTCCAGGTCTTTCCCACCCCTAAAGTCATTTAGTAAGAGTAGAGGAATCATGACGATCTTACTCAGTGTGCAGTTCCCCCTGAAAATACTAGCATTATCATTTCAGCAGAAATATCCTTGCATGTTCATATACCATACACGGGGAGTGATTTTTGACTGCTTGTGAAGAATTACTCAAAAATCAGCCATACAAACAAGGAGTCCTGTGGCACTTTTAAAGACTAACACATTCATTTATTGCATGAGCTTTCGTGGGAGAAAATCCCACTTTGTCAGAAATCTCATACAATAAATTTTTTAGACTTTAAAAGTGTCACAAGACTCCTTGTTTGTATGGCTGACCTAGACTAACGCACCTACCCCCTTGGAACTTGTCAAAAGTCAGGTTTAACATGGAATGTAACTGTGGATATGTTTAGTTTTAAGCTGCTGTTTCTTTTTCTTTCTTGCATGTTTTGTTGGGGTTTAGCTTACACAGATAACAGTTCTGCCAAGTAGTTCTGCTTTCACAGTGTGGGCTATACTAGAATAGACTGTTGTCTCATGTAGCAAAATACTATGGGACCAAAATGTTTAGTGCAACGAATAACTGAAGGTTGTGAGGACTGAATATTTTCTAAGATGACACCAGCATCATTGAACTAAGTCCAAATCCATATCTTCCCAGCCACTCATGGTCCCAATCCATTTTTGTAGAGTACTTATTATCGAAGATGGTTTCAAAACAAAACAAGGGAATCCTTGGAACTAAGATTCCTCATTGGCAGGTCCTCTGGCAGTCACCTCTTTGAAACTGCAGTCCAGCAAAATCTAGTTTTATTTTATAGACTTAGCCGCCAGTCGTAATCAATGTGTGCACAATAAAGGGTTCAGAATAGAGTTCTGATTAACCCCCCAAATTTGATAGGCTTATCGCACACTGTCTTTCCTTTTCCCCAAGTAAACCTCAGGAATCTAATTTTCCATTCACTGCAAAACTCTCCCAGGCCCTACATTTTAGGGAAAAAAATAGAATTCTCCCCCCAAATTTTCAAAACTTGGGATTCCCCCAAATCTTTCCAAAAAATTTATTTGGGGAGATTGGTGAGGATGGGGGATGGGTGAGTTTCCCCTCCAAATTGTGCGAGCCATCCCAAATCATAAGGCTAGACTTTAGATTTAATGGCTTTTGTTCCTCTTTCACACCACCAGGGACAATCTAGGTTTCACAAAGACAGAATCAATCTTCATTTTGTGTAACGGATTTTGAACCAAATCCTATCAGTACTGAAATCACTGGCAAAACTCCTACTGATTATGAAGGGAACAGGGTTTGGTTCTTTAACAGTAATTTTGAAATCTCTCTGGCATGTATTATATATGTGAGAAGGGGATAATATATCTGAAAAAATGTCCACAAGCTAAGTTTTGGATTACCTTTATGTTTTTATACAGGCTTACTAGCCCGGTAGCTGAGAGCCCCAAAGTTTGGGGCTGTTTGGAGCCAGAGTTTTGGTTTGTGCCACTGCAAAATTCCAGCTCCACATGCTAGTTTTCAAACCCCCGCTAAAAACCTGATAAGTTTTCGGTCCTGGCGGGATGGCCGCAGGCATCGTCCCTTTCTTTGTGAGCCATTGTAAGAGGTGGATTTTTGAGCCTGGTTTGCCCCTGGACCTAGAGATCGAACTTGCAAAACATAAGGGTAGAGGGAAGGTCCTGGCCTCCTCTCCCCTCCCTTTGTGTGGCGGACCTGTGCCACTGGCCCAGCCAGGCTACGTTTCTCCGCAGGCACCGCTCTGCCCGTGCAGCGCCCACCCGTGACTGGGGAGAAGGGCTGCCACCGGCCACTGCATGCCCAGGCCCCAGGTGAAGCGGAGGAGACCCCCCTCTCCCCGCGCTGTGCTCGCCCGGCCCAGGGCACAGTGCTGCCGCCGCTGGTGCGCAGGGAGCTGCGGGCTGCACCGAGGAATGTGCGGCACGCGAAGGCCAGAAGCAACCATTCGGCGGGACAGGGGCGGCCGCCGCCTGCTTCCCCGGGGTCCAGCGCGGTGGGGAGCAAGCGGGCGCCCCCGCGCAAAGCCGCGCGCGCGGCCTGCTGTGCAGGCCGGTTGCAGGCTGCGGGCGCAGAGCCCGCTGAGGGCTGGGGCGGGCCGTCCCCTCCGGCAGCGTCCCCGCTCTCCCTGGGCGGTGGTTGAGGCCGCTCAGGAGGGGAGCGAGCGTCCACTCTGCGCCGCCGCCGCCAGATCAATGAACTAACCGAGTCCCGGCGGCGCTGGTGCGGGAGGAGCCCGGCGGTCTCGCCTGGCGCTGCCCGGAGCGGAAGGGGGGGGGAGAGACGCGCCGTGCTTGCGCCACCCAGGCTGGGAGGCTCGGCAGCCGGGCGGGGAGGGAGGCACCGCGCCTCGCCCGCAGCCGCCCCTGCTCGTCAAGTTGCCACCGAAGTTGCTTCTCGTCCCGAGGGGAAGCTGGGGCTTAGGCGGGGCCATGATTTTCCCCAGTAGCGGGAGCAGCGTTGCGGGCAGCAGCAGGACGCCCTATCGGAAGCAGGTAGGAGCGGGGCTGGGACTTCCAGCAGCCGGGAACAAAAGTGGCCGCTCGGAGGAAGCGGGGCGGTTGCAGCGGGGTGACCTACCGCGGGCAGGGGGAGCCCGGCTTTGCCGAGCGGGCGGGCTGGGCAACAAGTGAGCGGAGGAGTTGCAACATGGGAACTTCGGGCCCCGCGTTTCCCACCCCGGGGAAACGACGGCAAGGACGGGCGCGTTTTCAAAACAAGCCCCGTCCCCTCCACACCCGCCGCTGTCACGCCCCAGCCTCCTTCCGCGCCGCGCAGGGGAAATCCTGTGACATTTTGTGAGCAGACAGATGGGTCTGATAAGCGTCAGCCATGCACATCCCTGGAGCTGTTCTGAAACGGGCTGAAGTTTTGAGAAGAGCTGGGGGCGGGGGGTCCTAGGAAAAGGAGAGCTGTTTCCTGTTTCTGGTGTTTAGTATTGACGTTGGCACACGGCTCAGTTACAAAGCAGATCGTTTTCAGGGAACCTTTGACCAAACAAAAATCCCGTGCTTCAGGTTTGTCAGCCAAAGGGAGGTCACTGTGTTTGTATAGAAAAGGGGGGATGGATCAGAAATCAATGGCAAGTTACTTGGTTGACTAAACAACCCACCACCACCAATAGACGCACACACTGTCATTTATTTTCTTGTGGACTGATGAGGGGGAAACAACCATCTTTTGTGGCGGCTACCCTTAACCATAGGGAAAAATTAACGTATAATGTTGCAGGAGGCATTGTCATTCATCATGGGCTGCATTAAAGGTGGAAATTTCAGATCCCCTCAGACTATAATGCAGAGTCATTTTGCTATGGGGTTTCATGGAAGTATTGATTTTAATGGATTTTTTAAAATTTAAATTCATGCAGGGTTTTCTGATAGGTAGGCATGTGTATGATTGGGATTATGATATTAACTAGTGCCAAAGCATACATTAGAATTTTCTTTTCTTTGAGTTTAAGTGAAAGCTTTCCTAGACTTGTTGCTCTCTTCCCCCATTGTACAGACACATCCTTACAATACAAATCTCTGAAAAATTCAACATCTTCAGATGGCACCCAACAATGTTTAAACATACCATTGCATCTTAGATTTGAAGTGTGGAAGTCTCTACTTAATAAAACACACTTATTGGGTGAGGGTTTTTTAAAAATGAATCCTCCAGATACAACCACTGTGCAGCTCTTGTGTAGTATATCGGCATACTTTTAAGGGAAACCAATCTATTAGATATTATTTTCTTAAATTATCTGAAAAGACAGTTAACTAGTTAAGGCACCTTTGCGCCTGGTGTCTGTTTTGTTTGTTAGTGTGCTCCAGAGTGTTAGCAAGAAAATGGGGAGGAAAACTCAGAGGATGAGGCCTTTTTACTGAAAGGGTTGTATGTTTTGTGTAGGGTGTTGATCTGGAGCATGCTGATAAAATGCTCTTCTTTTCACAGTGCACTCCTTAGATTCAAAGAGCTAAAAGGCCTGACTGAATTAGAAAAACAAACACTTTTTTTTTTTCCTTAAGTAGGCAGAGGAAGACATGAATGTGTGGTATTATGTGGTCCTAAGACTCTGGGAACCAAAGCTTTCTTTTGTTGGTGGTTAGCCATTCTCTGCTCAGACATTTCCTGCATGGGGTGCTAGGGTTTGAGCCTTTCCCCTTTGAAGTCTGTCAAAACTCCTGTTGACTTCATTGGGAATAAGAGGGACTTGATTTCATTTTCACTTAGACTTTTTCACTTGCTTGGGTGAACTAGTGTCACAGGATATAAGTCTAAGCCTTCATTTGATATAAAGTAGATTTACTGATATACAAAGAATTTAAACCCATTTTCAGAAAACATTGTGTATTTTATTCTAAAAGGCTGTATTTCTTCTATCCTAATAGGGCGCTTCCAGTAAATGAGTCAGAAGAGTTTTAAAAATTTTTAAAACTGAAAAGTAAATACTTTGAGTAGTCCATATTGTCTTTTGAATTATGATGTGTTATAAGTGGTAGCAATATAGTGTAAGATTTTAATAGAACCCTGAATCTTTAGTAAGCCAACGTGTTCTTCCATTCTAAAGTTGACTGCAGTCTATTAGCAAAAGGAAAGAAGTACCCTGTCAGTTTTAGTGGGAAGGAATTGTAATATAATTTTGCCTCGTTGTAATCAACGGCAGAATTCCCAGTGGCTTCGATGAAGCCAGGATTTCACCGATTCAATCTATCTGTTGCTTAAAAGGAATGTTCATTTTACAAAGCAATCTGTGATTACAGTATTATGCTTGCTATCTGTGGCTATGGACACACGATCACTTTATTGCACGGTAAGGCTCCTTACCATGCAATAAAGCCAATAGCGAACACACGATCAATTTCTCTGTTGCGCAGCAACACCCTCTTGCCGCGCAACAGTTAAACCACTCAAAACGAGAGTGGTAGCATTATTGCGGAATAGCTGTTCTGTGGTAATGCTCATGTGTACTTATTTTGCACAATCGACAGCCTCCGGAAATGTCCCAGAGTGCCAATCGAGGCCACTCTGGGACATTGGAGCTGTCAAATATGTCAATTTCACTGCTCTAGCTGAGCAGTGAAATTGACATATATGTCAATTTCATTGCTCTGGTAGAGCAGTGAAATTGAGTATTTTTGGGAGCTGCCCGGTTTGGCAGCTCCCCTGGACTGAGCTAGGGGGCTGGCCCGAACCAGCTGCCCACGCCGGTTCGAGCCAGCCCCCCAGCTCAGCTCCCAGGCTTTGGGTGCTGGCAGGCACTCCGGAGCTTAAGCGCCGCAGCGCCTGCTGACACCCGAACCCCTGGACTGAGCTGGGGGGCTGGCTCCGGTTCGAGCCGGCCTCCCAGCTCAGCTCCCGGGCTTCAGGTGTCAGCAGGCATTCACACGGTGAATGCTCCTTTGCGAAAGAAACAGCACGTGTGTACACGAGAAAGCGCTATATTTATAGCGCTTTCCTTGACCCGCAATAACTTAGTGCAGGACAAGTTTCTCGTGTGTACATAGCCTGTGTCTGTTTCTCTGTGTAACTCAGGCTTGTAGGAGCCAGTCAGCTACTTCATATCAGGTCAGGGAGAAGTGGGTGGTACCTAATCTTTTCCTCTATTCTAAAGTGCTAGGATGATCAGCAAGCTCTGATCTCTGAAGTCATCTGTATTAAATAGGATTTGCCTGCATTGCAGGCAGACAAGAGCACATTAAAAATGCTCCTACTGAGCTCAGGTCAAGTTAGAAGCTGCAGAAGTGAGTAGTAACTTGGCAGGTAATGCCCAGACAAAAACAGAATGCAAGTTCAAGTTGGGCTGAAGAATGTGGACAACTCCCTGTACCAGTTGGTTTTATACTTAAGTAGTTAGTCTATCAAAACAATTGTGGTTATGCGTCCTATGAGAAAGTGGCTAAATAGGGTCTAATATTTTTACTCTTATTTTAGAGGAGGATAATCTATCTACCTTGAAGAGGCTATAGTAAGTAGATACCGGTAATACTTTTTTATCCTCTGCTGTAGGCTCTTTTAGATCTTCTCTTTAATACAGCCTGCATACATAGAAGACTGAGGTTTTTCCCCCCTTTGCTATTCCTGTATAAATCCAAAATAGCTACAATGAAGACAATATATTCATGCCCATGTAAAGCCTATGTGATGGAAAATTGGGCCTCCTCCCTTCCATCTGCTCTTTGTATCTGAAGAGCTGCAGTAGACATTTCATTTGGGATTTTAAAACAGACAGGTTTCTCTCATCTCTGGTTTTTGGGGTCCAGAGCATATAGATATTTAGGATTAGGATGCAGTAACCAGTCTCTCCAGTAGATTCTGGATCAGTATCTGAGCTGTTATAAGAACACCCAGTGAGGAGTTGTTTTTTTGTTTGTTTTTTTAAGAACAGTTTTGCCTGGTAACAGTGGCTAGATCTACCTAGTTTGCTGTTTACAAGTAGATTAACTGGGTGTAACTGCACATGAAAAATCTTACTCTGATTCAGTGTTTGGCCTTGTTTAGAGACTGACATACAAAGCTGTTGATTAATGGTTTTGTGCAGCTCTGTTCACAGCAATTTCTCTGTCATAGACAAGGTTTTCTTGATCTTTGAAGATGAAACTGGATTTTAGAAAGTGTTTAAATGAAGGAAACCATTGCTAGTCTCAGGTTAAAAGTGTTTCGCTCTCAGGATGATGGGTTTAAAGTATCAAGATGCTGTACCTGTAATCCTACATACCATTTAACAGCTCTGTATGGTTTTTCCTTTTATGTTGCTTATGAAAAAAGATAAGTGAAGCATGTCAAGTGACCTTATTAAATTTATGAGCTCAAGGAGTATACCTTCATGGCCATCATTTAGGGCATGAAACGCTGTAGAAAAATCTAAGAAATAATTCTTATACAACCACAGAATAGCGCTGTAAAAGATTTATTTCTTAGGCTATGTACACACTACAGGAATAATCGCGCAACAAGCCCGTTGCGCTTTAAGAGTCGTGGTTTTTGTAGCACAGTATTGCGTCCACACTGAGCCGCTTGTGACGGAACAGAGCCCCCCTTTTCTCCTCCCCTCCCCCCGCAATTCACGATTTCACAAGAAACCCAATTGAATTGTGGGAACCTATCCCACAGTTCCATCCATCTTGATTCGGTGCATTCTGTTCCCCTTGTGTCACAAAAGTTGCTACTAGCAACTCATGCCCATTTTCAACAGTACCGCGTTGCTTCCCAGAACTCCTTTTTGCAGCAACATGGATCCAGCTCTGATCTCGACTGTCGCCTTCAGCATAATGAATACATCTCGGCTGGTGGCACAGTATGCGTTCAGTTCTGAATCAGATTAGGATTTGGATGACCCTGGACTGGTGACTGTCATGCAGAACAACAGCACCGCATTGTTGAGCTCCTTCACAGAGCATCTGCACACGGTGCACCGCCGGTTCTGGTCATGAGAGACAAGCACCAAGTGGTGGGACCTCATGGTTTTGCAGGTGTGGGATGATGACCAGTGGCTACAGAACTTCTGAATGCGGAAAGCCACATTCATGGAACTGTGTGAGGAGCTAGCCCCTGCCCTGCGACACAAGGACACCAAAATGAGAGCCGCCCTCACCGTGGAGAAGCGTGTCGCAATCGCACTGTGGAAAATGGCGACTCCAGACTGCTACCAGCGCTTCAATTACAGGTTAAGCCGGTGCCGAATGACCGTGGAGTGTGCCTTTGGGCGCTTAAAAGGCCACTGGCGCTGTTTGTATGGGAGGCTAGACTTGAATGAGGACAACATTCCAGCCATCATTGCGGCGTGCTGTGTCCTGCATAACCTCTGTGAAAATAGGGGAGAGAAATTTCCCCCTTTATGGGACGTGGAGGCTGAGCGGCTAGAGTTTGCCTTCCAGCAGCCAGCCACTAGGAGTATTGGGGGCACAGCTGAGAGCCGTCCACATAAGGGAGGCACTTAGGGAGCATTTTAGTCATGGGGACTTATAGGACGCATTGCATCACTGTGCAGTAGTGTACCTGTGCACTACTGGGTGCTGATTACAAGGGGTGGCGGTGGCCGTGTACTGTACTATGCTCGAATGAGTGAATTCTAAACATGCAACAACTAATTTTATTATGTATCAATAAAGACACTGTGCACAGGTCAAGTGATTTAATTTTATTATTATAAAACATTAAATATTTACAGTAAGCAGTGCCTGCACTAGGGGCTATAGGTGCGTGTAGGTGCGTGGCTCAATGCCCTAGGTTTTTGCAGGAGTGGATGTAACATTGTGCCAGGAGGGTCCCTGGGCTTCAAAGAACTGCTTTGAGGGAGAATGGGGCAGTGGGAACAGAAAGTGTTGCTGTGGGTGCAGGGGAGGGGGCGAGCCTGGAGCAGCTGAGCCTGCAGACCAACCGTGGTCTTCAGCAGTTGGGTCTGCTCCTGCAAGATGCTTATAAGGGCATCCTTCTGCTTCTGCCTCTTCACATTGTTTTCCTTACACTCCTGCCGACAATCCTGCCTCCATAGTCTAGTCTCCCTTGCTGCTGCCTTGTTGGACTGCATCAGCTCTTGGAAGATATCCTCCTTGTTCTGCGAGGCCTCCTCATCTGTCTCAGCCGGTCAGCTGGCGCAGACCACCGACCGGCGAAGGTCGTTTCTAAGGAAAAATGAAACATCATAAGTAGTGCTATTGTTCTCACTTTGGTTAAAGAGCCGGTAATATGCTCTGCCACCACATCCTGCAGTGCCCACAGGACAGGGCATTGCTGGGGACTGAAAGGGCTTTTGTAAAGGGAGGTTCGGGTTGCTGAGACAAGACACACAGCTCTGTGAACTATTTCCAGTGCTTTGGGCGATTAGTTCATATACGGCACGGCCATGGAAGGTGATATCTTGCTGCTTAGAGTGCCCCTGCAAGCCAGAATGCATATCCTGCATGTCACTAGATATAAGCCAGGACCGTACGCAGCAGGCTTGTGCACAGCCAGGGTTCCCACTGCCGTGTTTTGCAACTGGCGAGGGAGAGTATCCCTCTATGGGGGTGGGAACACAGTTGCTCTCCCATCGAATTTAACTAGGAGGCTGTGGAAGTACATCCAGGAGACCTTCAGTGAGCTGAGCGGAGAGGATTTCTTGAGAATTACAGCATGCATTGATGCACTGCTCATGTCATGTGGGGTAGATCCCCCATCCTCCCCCCAAAAAAGAAGGATGAAACTCAGAACGCCCATCTCCTGCCCACTCTTCATTTGCCCACAAAGCTTATCCAGCAAGCACAGAAGCCACTTCCGATGAAACTTACCAGAGCTTCCCTCTGCTGCATCTGAAGACAGCATGGAGAAGGAATCTGGGCAGCTCGTGTCGGGTGGCGTGGAGAACAGCTCCTGGCTCCCTAGGTCGGCTGCATTACTTTCAGCCTACAGGTCATCTTCCACCTCCACTTACTCGTCGACGAATTGCTCGTCACCATCTGCTCCGGTATCCTTTTCATGGGGGTTGCTGACGTGTCCACAGGAGTTTTTGGGGTAGTTGTGGGATCCCCGCTCAGGATTGCTTCCAGCTCCTTGTAAAATCGGCATGTAATCGGCGCTGAACTGGAGCGCCGGTTTGCCTCTCTGGCACGTTATCCTCAACTTCTTCACCTTCGACCTGCACTGAAGAGTCTCTCTCTTGTACCCCTTCTCTGCCATGGCCTGAGAAATCTGGCCAAAAATATCAAAATTCTGCCGGCCGCCACGTAACTGTGCCTGCACAGCAGACTCTCTCCAGATGCCTATGAGATCAAGCACCTCGGCTTTGGTCCACACTGGAGCACGTTTGCCGCGTTGAGCCGCCATTGCTCTTGGAGAACACAGCTGCACTCCATGCTGAACAAACAGGAAGAGCGAACAGTTCAAAAATTCCTGGGAATGATGGGAGGGCGAGTACAGTCACGTCACAGCCACAAAGCGCAGGAGGAAGTGCAGAAGGGATGGAATTAGAATTCTGGGACATTTCCGGAGGCTTCATATTGCGCGGCAACCGTACACACACGAACTATCGCAGAACAGCTGTTCCGCAGTAGCCGCTAGCACCCTTGTTTTGGTGGTTTACATGTTGCACGGTAAGATGGCTGTTACTGTGCAACAACATGGATTTGTGTATGGACGCTGTCCTTGTTAACGTATGATAATGAGCGTTATCGCGCAATAACTTTGTAGTGTGTACAAGGCCCATGACTTTTCTACAGAGTTTCACACTCTAAATAATGTCCATGACAGGTATACTCCTTGATACTCACTGTTCTGTGGCTGTGTATGTATGGGTGAGGGAGTGAGGTGCAGACGGTTTGGAGAGAGACCAGGTACACTTTTAGTGTGTAACTGTTAATTTGCTGTATTATGATTAAATAGGGTTTTTTTTATTTCTTTCCAATTGCCAAGAATTGTATTATCTTATTTCTTGCATTGAGCTGATTAATTGCATATAAAGTATGTTTGATAATTGATGACCTTACATGAACTTAACCAGACTCTCAGCTTTTCTATCAAGCATCAGTGCAGAGAAATCTTGCATTTATTATTTTTTGTAATACCCTTATAAAGATGTTTGTATAATACTGTTTTTTCTTGAGAGAGAATATCTGATCAATTAATAGGTTTCCTTGAGTGTAGTACAAACTTGAGTGAAAGAAAATAAAAAATAGCACCCTAACCAGTCAAATATGACAGTATAGTTTAGATTAGAAAAAGTGATTGTTTTCTAAACGCTGAAAAAATTAGTTTGCTGTTTAAGATTTAACAGGTTGCTGGATTACGCTTTTGTGTATCTAAATGCTTAATTGTTGTAAAGCTTTTTTTTTTTGCTTATTTAGAGAAAACAGAAATGTTTGTTTGTCTTGAACGTCTGCTGTTTATTTTTTGAAACTTTGAACTGTGAGGAATGCTCGACTTCACATGTTTCAGAAAGCGTAATAATCTTTAAACCAGGATTACTCAGTCGGTTGGGGGGAGAGGGGAAATGTTTTCCAGGGGCTTCACAGGATTTTTAATATATCACCATAGTACTAAAGTCATGCAAAATAAAATCTTGAGAAAGCTGTTTAAATTGTATGTTCTTGCAGCCATTAGTGAAATGGTAGCTATTGCTAATTCATCTATTTTGCATTGGTGAGTCCACTTTTCACAACTGTAAAAATTCCATTCTTGATCTAGGTTTGTTTTGAGAGGCAGGATAAAACAAAAGTTGTGAAGACTAGGAACTTCGTATTAGCATTCCTTCAGAACTTGCTGTTTCCAACTTCTTAAAGTTTTTGGCTACCTCTAAAGCAGATGCTTTTATTTTATAAAGAGAGCTTCTTAGGAGAAAATGGTGAATGTCTTAATATTTTTTATTGCAAATTAAATATTTTTCCAAAAAATATATCCTTTTCATTCTTGGTGAGGTGTTAGTCAGAAAACATTTCTAGAAAGCCAACAGAACCATATTAAATGCTGTCTGTTCTACCTTGTTGAAGCAATTCTTACCTACTTTGCATAAGTTTCACAGTTGCAGTACACTGTGGTATTTATAACAGCACTCTGCAGAAACCACTATATTTGCAGTTTCCTGATGCAACAGGAAAGGGAATGGGTGAGTTGCAAATAGAGAGAGGAGGAGAATGTGGGGAGAGCAGAGAACCTAAATTGGCAGTGTTTTTACCTCAAATGTTAGAGGGCTTATCTACACACAACTTGCACATGTTTAAGTAAATTGGTTTTAGTAGATTTTAATTTAAACCAGTGTAAACTCCTGTGTGTACACACTTAAACTGATTTTAAAATGGACTTCTATTGATTTAGCATATGTCACTAATGAATCAACTTAAACTAAAATCACTGTAAACCAGGTTTAAATCAGTTAAATCAGTGGCCACACAAGAGTTTTCACTGGTTTAACTGCATGTATTTAATGCTACTTAACTTTATTACGTCAGTGCAGCTCTGTGGATAGGCCAGGCCTTAGTCTTGGCTTAAAGATAATTAGTCTCAAAATATGCTCTAAATTTAGGGAAAACTATTGAAGGAATCAAAACTGCAATTTAACTTGTTTGGATGTTTAAAAACCTTAACCCTATTACAAAGTTGGGAAGCTTTCATAGAAAGGAATGCAGAAGCATAATTCACTGTATAACATTTCTGTTGATTTGAACTCATTAAAAGTGCTGGTTAACAACAGAGTACAATATGACACTAATAGAAGAAAGCAGCATTCATTTGTCTTACGTTGTGACTTTGGGAGCTGCTTCAAATATTCCACAGTTTGATATTCTACTTACTGTTGGATTGCAGATGTTGTAGACTAGGTAAAAAGATTAGGGGGAAATAAAGCCAGGCATTACTTCGATGTTAAGTCTGAAATTAAATTACAGAAATGTCAAAATTATGGTCTCCTGAACTCTCTTCCCTGACATATGCATGTCTACAAAGCTCAATTCTGCAAAATGCTGAGTGTCCTCACCTCTTGCTGCAGTCAGTGAGAGTTGAAGGTGGTTGGTCCAATTCCAGTAGGTTTTCAGATTCTTTATGAATTACTATAGAAAATGTGCAGCATGGCAGAGTGTGTGTTCTTCTTCCAGTTAAGATCCTGTGACCTCTCTACTTCAGGTGCACATGCACCTCTGAAGTCCTTGATCAGAGATTTTTCTGCTAACAGCCCCAGTTCAGCCTGCATATGCACCCTGTACCTTCTCCTGCTGGGATGCATAGGCCAATTCCATATAAGAATGAACAGGCAAACCCATTCAGTTCCTTCTCTACTGCCTCAGCCTGAGATCTTTAGCATGTCAGCCTTGAATCTGTCTCCACTATTTCATGTTCATTTTTATAGTTGTTTCATTGGCATAGTTAGATAGTAGTAGTAGTTAATAGTGAGAGGATAGTTTTGGTTTTTCTCTTTCTTTCTCTTTCCTTGGAGAGCCTTGTCTTCCAGGCAGGGCATGCCCAGCTTACCAGGCTTCACATGCTGACTCTGCTGCTGAGAGTCTGTCCCTGGGAGTGATGGCCACTCAGATCGTTGTTTGGAGGAGTCCTGTGTCTCCCAGAAGTGAAATTTCTGCCTAGCCCTCTGGTTGAGAGCAAGAAAGAACAAGGAGGTTAAACTGAGACTATTAATGATGGAGCATTCATCTAGCACCTGAGTCAGGTTAGGAGAGAGCCCCTGTCAATCTGGCTCTGGACAAATCCCAGCACCACCTTCCACCTTGGCATAGGCTTCTCCTAAGAAGAGGGAGATCATTGGAGGCTTTTGAGAGGGTTCCCAAAAAGAGGAATATGGACTGTTCCATGAAGGAGCCTGCCTTGAAAAAGTCTAGGTCCCCTACAGACTCTGCAGTCTCTGAGGCCTCTACTCAGGCTCAATACCATTGAGTCAAAAGATTCCACCTCTGATACCAATGGAGCTGGAGAGCCCTGGAATTTGAAACATGGCTTCAGTGCCCTCTATCAGAGGACAAGGAGGGTAAGAGCCCCAATCTAGTGCCATCAGTCTCAGTCGGCATCTATCAGTTGGATACCCTCAGTACTGAGCAAGTAATGGTGCTAGACTCCTTTGGGGCCTACATCTGCATGCCCACCATCAGATGTATCATCGGTTTTGGCTACTGCATCTCAGTTACCACATTGGTACCAACTACCTGCTTAATGCCATTAGGGTTAAGATACGCAAGGGACTGGTCCATGCCTAATGAGCCTGAATCTCTGCTCCTTGCGGATATCAAGTGTCTATTGGTACCAAGACCTCGGTCTTCTGACTGGTACTGTCCCTCTGTACTACAGCACTCACCACCCTTTACTGTGGGGGCTCCTCAGCTAGGCAGTGTTGAAGAGGAGGAGGAAGGGGAATTCCAGTCGGTCTCTTCTATTTCAGTCCAGAGTTCCCAATGTATCCTATTAGGAATCCATTTTTGACAGTCACAGAGAAGATCATGATCATCATCAAGGGTGGTGGAACCAACCATGCATGCCACCTCCTCCTCCATATGGTCCCCCTCTACCCCAACAGTCATTGTAGGATCCACAGACTGCTTACTGACAGCAATTCTCCAGATCACTGATACCATCCCAAAGGGAGATAAGGGTTGTCAGTCCTCTCTTCCACAACCAGATTCGCCCCCGATGTCCTTGGCTTCAGAAAAAGCAGGTATCTCACCAACACCTTCCATGGCCAACAATTTTCAGCAATTGCAAGACCTGATAAAGAGGCTATCTGTCTCTCTTTAAATTCCATTTGAAGAGGTCAGGGATTCACAGCAGAAGATGTTAGCTATCCAACAATGTCAGCTATCCACCACCTGCCACAGTGGCATCACCCTCAGTGAGGCACTCCTGGATCTAGGTATGAATGTGTGGCGAACACTTGCTACTATTCCATCAGTGTGTAAAAGGGGCGAAAAAAAGTGTTGTGTTCCCCCTATAGACTCTGATTTTTTGTTTTCTCACCCTCCACCTGCAGTGCAGGATGGCAATCTATCAGCCAGTCATGGCCAAATGCAATTTCACAAACTATAACGGATTGATGACTTTTATTGAACATGTGGCACAGGGACACAAGGGGTAATTCCAGTCCATAATTTCAGAGAGTCAATTATTATCTGGGATGGCTTTTCAAGTATTCTTGGGTACTTCAGACGCTGCTGCCAGATCCGTTTCAGTTATGCACAGTACATCATAGCTTGCTCTCTCAGGGCTTCTGAGAAAAGTACAGAATGCCATTGAGGATTTCAACAGTCGTAGCCTTGTCTCTGAGATCACTTCTCCTCTGGGGAAACTGCTCAGAAGTCACCTAAGTGGAACATCCTGAAGGATGTTTCTCAAAGGAGGAGAGGAAGGTTACTCACCTTGTGGAATAGCTGCAATTCTTCAAGATGTGTACCCCAGGGGGTGCGCCACTACCCACCCTTTTCCCCTCTGCTTCCGACTGTTCATGGTGGAGACGTTCAGTTGGAGGAACTGAGAGCAGTTTGTCCCACATCCCTATACTGCGTTGGTGTCTAGCACAATGAGGTATAAGGCTCATATGCGTGCTGAACAGGCACTACTGGCAGGAAAGATCTCTGATCAAGGGCTCAAGAATTGCATGTGCACCTGAGGTGATGCCTGCATAGGGACACATCTTGAAGAACTGCAGTTACTGCACAAAATGAGTGATGTCTTCTTGGTGTGGAATCCACTCCTTTAACATTCCTGATCTTGTGGGATTTCAGTTCTGATGTTGTGCTTTAGTTTTACGTTTAACATTCTTATTGCTTTTATAAAGATACACCATAACGAATATATTTCAGTACTAATTTGTTGTTTTTGAAACACACTCCTCCTGAGTGTTTGAGCCTGTTAGATGGCTGAATGGAACACCTTCAAACCCACAAATCCAATGATGCCCTCGCCCTTCCCCCCCCTAAAAGCCAGGGGTGAGGGAATGACATCTCCTAGCCAAAATAACCCTGAATTATTAACTCTCCAAAGACCCCCGCCCCGAAAAACTTTTAATCACTGAAATGAGTGGTTTAGGGCCAGTGTAATAATCTCAGCCATAACAATGTATGTGCCCATTGTTGCAAGAATGTTAGTCATGAAGCTTCATGTGCACAGTTCAAAATACAAAATCCAAGTAACTAAAATTCAGGGTTCAAATACTGCTTGCCATAGACACACGATTAGTCTCACTGCTGTCCATTGTACTTGTATTAGTAAAGTAATTGGGATTTGCCTCCAAATTAAGGATTATAGTTGTTTGAGTTCATTCCAGCAAAATATTGGACTGGTGACAAGAGTCCAAGATTCCTGTCTGCTTATTCAGTTAAAGGAGAATGTGTGTTTATTTCAGTAGTAATCCTATTTCTGTTTAGTAAGAAAAAGCTTGGTGTTTGAAAGATGCTTAATTCAACCACAAATTATTGGTCTTAAAGCAGCAGTTACTGAGTAAAATCCTAGGGCCTGTATTATGCAGGAGCTCTGACGACATGATCACAATATCCTTACCATTTATGACTCTATAAGTTTCATTAACTCCTTTTCCTCCCTCTTCCCATGTCTCCTTTCCAAATATTGAATGGGCCCAACACTACATTGCTTTTGAGACCAAAGAGCTCAAACTCACAGTTTATCCTCTTAGTCCCTTCAATTTCAAATGACCGTGGCTGCCATAATAATTTAGGCTATGTCTACACTTGTTAATTTAGGTTGACTTTAGCTAAATTGACTTTAAGTCGACTTAGCATGTCCACACCTAAATTTTAAGTCGATTTAGGGGGAAACTTACAAAGTCGACCTAGAGCATCCACACTGGACGCCTAGGTCAACTTCTAGGGGCTAGGTGGACCTGGGAGAGGTCCATGGTGGCAGGAGGGCCATCCCTTGCCAAGTGCCAGGGGGCTCAGCCTTTGCCCCATTGTACCTGGGTACAATGGGGCAAAGAGGGACAGGGACCTGGGCAGGGTGGACAGGGCTCTGCCTTGTGGGGGGGCATGCTAGGCTCCCCCTGTGCCACCCCCCCTTTAGAAAGTTGATTTAAGCCTAAAGTCGACTTTAAGCTAGGTTTAACAAAGTTGACTTAATTTTCCTTAAGTCGACTTAAGCGGCTTGCTTAAGTCGACTTAAGGAAAATGTAGTGTAGACACAGAGTAAATTAAGTTGACTTAAGCTTGCTTGCTACATTTACAAATGTAGACGCACCCTTGCACTTTTGGGATGCACTTGTAAATCATTATTAGAGTTTGTTATAAACATTAAGCATTCAGCAGTTACACAAGTTGACATGTTACATAGATAAGAACTTCATTTTCTTGTAGCAATAATCCTATCTGATATGCCTTAGAGCAGGGGTAGGGAACCTTTTTGTCTGTGAGAGCCATACAATATGTTTAAAACTAAATACAAGTAAATGTGTGCATTTTATGTTTTAATTAATTGAATTTGAATTACTTTTAATTGAAATTTAATTTTAGAAAGGTTTTTAAAAAACCTTTAAAAAGCGTTTTTAATTAAAATTAATTTTTAAAGGTTGGGTTTTTTTAAAAAGGAAGGGAGGAAGGAAGGAAGAGAGAGAAAAAGAGAGAAGAAAGGAAAAGAGAGAGAGAAAAAAGAAAGAAGGAAAGAAGTGGAAAGAAGGAAGAGGAAGGAAAGAAGAGAAAAAGAAAAAAGAAGGAAAGAAAAAAGAAGACGAAGGAAAAAAGAGAGAGGAAGAAAGAAAAAAGAAGGAAGGCAAAGAAGAGAAAGAAGGAAAGAAAAAGGAAAGCAAAGGAGAGAAAGAAGGAAAGAAAAAAGAGAGAAGGGAGAGAAAGAAGGAAGGAAGAGAAAGGGAGAGAAAGAAGGAAGGAAGAGAAAGAAGGAAGAAAAAGAAGAAAAGAAGAAAGGGGAAGGAAAGAAGAGAAGGATGAGAAAGGAAGGAAGCAAAGAAAGAAAAAAGAAGGAAGAGAAAGGAAAGAAGGAAGCAAAGAAAGAAAAAAGAAGGAAGAGAAAGGAAAGAAGGAAGCAAAGAAAGAAGGAAAGAGGAAGGAAAGAAAGGGAGAGAGAAGGAAAGAAAGAAAGGAGGGAAAGAAGGAAAGAAAGGGAGAGAAAGAAGGAAAGAAAGAAAGGAGAGAAAGGAGGAAAGAAGGAAAGGGAGAGAAAGAAGGAAAGGGAGAGAAAGAAAGAAAGGGGGAGAAAGAGGGAGAGAGAAAGAGAGAGAAAAAGAAAGAAAGAAAAAGAAAGAAAGCCAACGCCGCTGGCGGGGGAGGACCCTACCGCGGCCCTGGGAAGCCGCCGGTGGGGGGGGGGAGCAGACCCCAGCCCCGGAGGCTGATCCCAGCCCCGTGCTGGGAGGCCGGGGCCGTGGATTAGCCCGGCCCCAGCCCCGGGAAGGAGGCGGTTGGGGGGTGGGAGCCTGGGATCCCGCTGCTGCCGCAGCCACCCCGCTGCCCCGGCTGTGTGAGGCAGGCAGGCAGGCCCGCGCTCCTGATCTGAGCCTGCCTGTCCCACCCTGGGGGCGGGGAGGGCCAGCCCAGAGGCCGGGCGCAGGCCGGGTGTGCCGCGGCCCCGGGGGTTGGAGGGAGCGGCGGGGGCTGCCGGGCTGCACGGGGGTCCCTCACTGCTGCGTGGGGGGTGCGACGGCTGCTGCGCGGCCGCGCGCCTGCGCAGCTTAGAGGGAACACTGGCAGCGAGCCAGATGCAGCCATCAAAAGAGCCACATCTGGCTCGCGAGCCATAGGTTCCCGACCCCTGCCTTAGAGTTTGCATACACTGGATGAGAATATGATCATGCGACTACAGCTGAGTGAATAATTCTCATTAAATAACTTATTTAGCACCTGTTGATGCATCGCCTATCTTTGACTTTGTCAAGTATATTTAAGTAATGAATAAAGACATTGAATTTTCTTCTACAGTCCAGAGCCTTATCAGTGGTTTTCTGTTTTGTTCAGGGCAGGATTCCTAAACAGTGCTAATGTACCAAGAAATAGAGCGCCAGTGGTGGTAAAATAAATAAATAAATAAATAAATAAAATACAGGTGAGGCTCACTTGCCATTTCAAGCAGGTTTTTTGGCATGTGTTTGGCAGGAGACTGGTGCCAAGAAAAGGAGAGAGAAACAGAGATTGAGTGAAGAGTGTCCTATCATTCAGCAATACATTTTCAGGCAGGTGCTGGGGTCCTGCCAGAAATAGCACTAGTGTCATGGCAAGCTGTGTTAGTACAATGATTGCTCTTGTGGCACTCAGCAGTTATAGTGCAGCTGTATGATGACTGTGCTATAATACCAGTATTTAGCACTAATAGGACCAGATCCCCATCTAGCGTAAATCAGTGCAGCTCCATTAACTTAAGTAGAGCTACCTCTGCTTACACCAGCTGAGGATTTTTACCAGCTAGTGTTTTACATATATTAAATGATACCTAGAAAGGTTTCTAGTTCTTACTTTGTTCTTCTTCCCCTTTTAAAATAGACCATACTCAGCAGAAACTGTGGAAACGATTACTTGTATAATCCATCCCTGCTGTCATGTGTGGCATTAGTTTCCGTACTGATTTAAGCATGCATTGAAGAGCAGTGTTCTGCACTTGCTCATTCTGCTTTTGTTGAAAATTCATAATTTTATTTCAAGTCCAAATTTCTTTATGTGAGGTATCTATTAATCATTCTGGATTAAGTATATGCCAACATTTTAATTTTAAGACAAGGCAGTATCAGTTATTTTGAGCTCTAGACTTCTGAACAATGTTCTTACTAACTTAAAACCATTTACTCAAAAAAGGCCAAGTGACATATCACTCTTTCAAAAAAAATTATCTTTGAGCTCAGGCCAAGAATGGAATTTCAGCCCTAAAGGCAAATAGATGGGAATAAATTAAGGATATCTGAAAATTAGGGTTCAGAATGGTTCTGCCAACTCTCCTGTCACCATATAATTGGCATAACTTTAGGGACAACAGAAAGTGTACAGTGATCTGAGAGAGAGAACTTCAGAATGGAAGTTGTCACTTATAAAGAAAATTATTCTTCACGATTCTGAGGTTAGTTGATGCTGATAAGGGACAAGTTTATGCTGGAAAAAAACCTCTACGTAAAATATTTTTTTGATATGGGTTTACCGATCTTGTGTTTAAGCCAATCTGTTTTTAAAATTTAAATTTAATCTTTTCCCTGTTTTACAGTTTGCATTGTATGCTATTTTTTTTCCACAAAAAGCTGGCTGTATTGCCATATGTGGAACTTGTATGGGTTTATGTGCATGCTCATGGATGTTATGTGCATGCCCTATGTGCAGTTTTCCCTTCTACGCATGATGATCAGTCACAGGAAAACATTTGGTACAATTCAACTGTGGTTCTGTCTGGGAGACATGAATGTCAAATGACAAGTTCCAAAGGGGTAGCCGTGTCAGTCTAGTTCAGCAAAACAAACATGTCTGATGGCACTTTTAAAGACTAACAAATAGCGATAAATAAATGCGATAATTTGTTAGTCTTTAAAAGTGCCACCAGACTCCTTGTTTGTTTTGATGAATGCCTTATGTATTTGTTGCCTTTAAATTAGCGTAGATGTGTAAAGGTAAAATTTCTTTCCTATAATGAGCTTGATTTTAAAGTCACTAAGAATCTTTTGCACCATTATTTCCTACAATGGGTCATAATCTAAGGTTGCTAAGAATCCTTTGTGCCACACCACCCACATGAAGGGGACATAAAGCTGGCCTCACAGGCCAGCTGGGGGTTCTCTCATCATACCTATACTATCTCTGTACTACCCCACTGCGAAGCTGCAAGAATAAGGTGCCCAGCTGGGGAGAGGATGCTGAGTGATTTTCTACTAATAGAATGGCCATTGATGGGAGGGTGCAAATTGTACTGGAGGCTTAATCAGGCCTCTGCTGGCCCTAGAATCAAGAACGCTAAACGTGATGTAAAGTTTTCTCTCCCCCCATCCCGTGCAGCGCAGTTTGTCCAGGTGGCAGAATGTGGCCAACTATATTAACAGTTTACAACTGTTGTATTATACAGCCCTCATACCCAACCCAGGAACTGTTTAACTCTTGATGTTTGACGCCTGGGGCTCCTGGCTGATCCCTCTTCCTTACAAGTCCACTTTCCATTCCACAATCTTGTTAGGACCTGACTTTTTTTTATAATTAGAATCCTTTGCCCAGGACATTAGAACAGCTCCAGCTCATAGGCAGAGTATCACTCCATACTTTGGGGGTGAAAGGGATAGCGCGGTTACCACCCCAATGCTGGGCTTCAAGCCTCCCCTCCAGTGAGAGCTGGCCAGTTGGGTTAAGCTGCTGTTCCTCTCCTCCCAATTTAAAACATTTAAACAGCTGATTACCATTTAAACAGTTACACTTACATCCCTATTAAATGTGTAACTTCCTAGCAATTGTTAGTGATATTTAAGTGTTACAATGTAAATTACAAAATACAATTTATGCTAAAAATTCAATCACAGTTTGTTACAAGCTACCATGTTAACAGAAAAAGTAATTTTGACCAAACCAAATCAAGCACATAAATGTAACTAATCATGTCTGATTTACTGGCCTTAGATTAAATACTCATTCTCTAGATATAGAAATGTTGTATTTACCTTAATGTAAACACAGTCATCTTTCCCTCCTGTTAGCATAAACATCCACAATCTTCTCTGGAATTAGTTTCACTATTAAATCCGATTCGATGTTAAGAAGAGCCAAAAATGAAAATTTATTTTCTCCCATGGTTGAATGCAACCAGTGTCTAATCTGTCTCATTGCCAGAAAGTTTCATTCTGATGTGGCCATCCCAGCTGGTAATGTTTGAGCTAACTGAACGAGTTTGAAGTAGGTTGGGTAGATCATCAGAGACGCTTCTTGAAAGGGCTTTCAGTTCATCACCCAAATCACTCACATCAATATTGCGCCTGTCATAATGTGTCAGCACTGACTCTAGTGCCCTGCATTGCTCGGTTGTCTTCAGGTATAGTGAGAGTTTTGGAATATCATACAACATCCCAAATATACTGCTGTGTTCCTTCAGCTGCATGAAATGTTCTTCACTTTTCTTCAGGAATGTGCATGGTTACATCCATTTGAGATGGAGATATGTATGCTGCAGTAGCTACCAGGTCACTGCACTCTGACTAACTGAAGGATCAGGCATCTCCTCACTACTCACCATCCTCACTGGGGCCGGAACGCTCACCCTGAACATTTGTGTCTATGTATCTCAGGAGAGCTCCTTCTTGCTTAGATAGAAAAGCTTCCTTTGCTTTCTTTCTTCTTCTGAATGCTGCCCCAGAGGGGCGTTTTCTTCTTTCACTCATGATAGCTGTTCTGTGCCAGCTATGGTGGCTCTCAACACTCAGGTGAAGAGGCAAATAAGCAGGCTGATAGCAGGGCCTGAGTAATGGAAGATATAAGTGTCTTAAGGACCTAACTGTCTCCTTTTACTTCAGTTGACTGTCTCTTCTCAAGTGGGTTCAGGGAAGCAGCAGGAAACAGGAAGCTCCCTGTGCATCTAGAGCAGAGAGAACACATATGCACCAGCAGCCAACACAATTTTCTACACTCTAGGTCCTAGTGACGTCCTACAGTCTGACACTTGAGGTGGCTGCCTCAGTTCGCCTCTTGGTAAGGCTAGCCCTGGCAGTCAGGTGGAAATAAGGGGAAGAGTTTGATTAATTTCCACTGCTCTGGATGGTTTTGCCGCTTATGTTAGGGATCACACAGTTGTGTATGTATATGTTTTTTATTACTAATTTGCATTTTGTTCAAGTAAAAAAAATCATAAAGTTGTCCGAGCAGTGCTTTCCCAAACTCCACCCATGCTTTAGCTCATTCTTCAAAACTTGCCTGGATGTAGGGTTGATGGAAGGCAATTATCTCTCCAGTGTGGATATTGGGAGCCTATTCCTATTTGCTAATTTAAACCTACCGGGGACCTTCACACCCAGCAGTTACTCCTACAGCAAGAATGTCATCTTTGGCCATAAGTGGTATCCACTGGACAACCACACTATGAACACCAGTGCTTTTTAATTTGTTCTAGGTGTAGAACTTGGCAAGTGTAAAACCAGACTGGGAGTGTTTTTTGCTTCGGTTCTCTTTGTCAGATAAAGTTGGCTTTTATATCCATTATGTGTGTGCCTATATCTCCCTTGTGTCTTGTAGTGAGTAAGAGCTGGTATGTTACATTTCATGTTGTTGACTATAGAAAGTTTGTTACTGTGCTCCATGTGTTGTTCCTTGAAGATGTGAAAATTATCAAAAGGTTTTAAATGCACTAAAAGTGGTGCACATGCAGATTGGTTGCATTTCACAGTGTCCTTACCAATTCTGTAATGGTTTCAGTAAATTATATTAATGAATGGAAGTGCTGCTCCTAAACAGTGGGCTTCTGACCATCACTTTTATTCTTACTGATGCAAATAATTAAGTAACCCACCTGACTGCTTTACCTTAACACTTCCCATCCTTCAGCAGATAGTTAGTAATGGCTTGATTTTTTTCAAAAGTGCTGAGCACCCACCAATTCCACTGAAGTCAGCTGGAGCCATAGCTCAGCAGCTTTGAATGGCCGACCATAAGGCTTTTAGCTGATGTCAGGAGCCTAAATGAATAAAGAATAATCATAGTTGTATGTCCGTATTCTTGAGCTAACAATGAACAAAAATAAAGCAGCTATCAAGTAGTGACTGCATTTAACCGGAATTTGGGTAGGTTTACATTCTATCAAGACATAAATCAGCTTGTGAATTCAAAGATATCCTGTGGAGTTGGAAGTAAAGAATGCTAGTCATCTGACCTGCACATGAGAGTGGTGGCACTAGCCACAAACTTGCTTCTTGTTTACTGGAAGTGGCACATAAGGAACTTGCTGATGCTTAAAGGAAAACTCTCAACATGATGTTCTAGAAGGGCAGCCTTGTTACATCTTGCCCCATGTACCTCTGCTAGTTTTTGTGTTACAATCACATATTCCTGTTTTTAAAAATGTCTCAGCCCTGTCATTCTCACAAAGAGAAACTGAATAGCTTCATAGGGAGTTTCAGTGATTAGGTATACAACGTGCTGCCAAATGCACAAGGTAACCAAACTGGAACAAATGAGAAGAATATGTGTCCAATTCCCCTGCCCCCGCAATTTCATTCAGTTCAAGACATTTTGGGTGTAACAAGTAACATATTTCAGACAAAAATAAAGTAGCAGCATATTTCAGACAAAAGTGAGAGATTTTTAATTCCTTTTTTTAAATTGACTTTGTCCCTTAAAACCATCTTTCAAAGATTTCTATTAATCATATTTTCTTCATCTTCTGTATAATATTGGGTTGCGGTGGAGTGTCATCTAACTCTCTCTCTCTCACACATGCACACACTTATCCACCCTGCTGAATTCAGGCGTTTGAATGCAGAAGGGGCTACTGTAACATCATTGAGCCCTTGTCAATATTTCCTGCGCTTTTTGGTGGCAGTTGATGGGAGATACGCAAGGTTTGTAAAATAGGTTGCATATCTCCCGATGACTTCCTAACTACCCCTTACACATTGCGTTAAGCCAACCAGAAATGGCGTCTGGTTGGCATAGCGCTACTCCAGTTACGGCTGGAGTTAGAGCTTCGGTTCCATGTTCGGTTGAGTGTGTCTTAACAGACTGCTCATTTGAACACGGAAGAGTGATGGTGGCAAATCTGCAGCCGTCTGTGTAGACATAGCCTCAGAAGACACTTAATTTCATTAGGGGATTGAGCAGCTGTAACAGGTAAGTCTCAAAAAACAAAGCTGTCCTCATGCACATATTCATAGAATCATAGGGTTGGAAGGGACCTCACGAGGTCATCTAGTCCAACCCCCTGCTAAAAAGCAGGACCACTCCCCCTAAATCATCCCAGCCAGGGTTTTGTCTAACCGAGCCTTAAAGATCTCCAAAGATGGAGAATCTACCACCTCCCTAGATAGCCCATTCCAATGCTTCACCACCCTCTTAGTGAGAAAGTTTTTCCTAATGTCCAACCTTGACTTCCCCAGCTGTAATTTGAAACCATTGCTCCTTGTTCTGTCCTCTGTTACCCTCGAGAACAGCCTAGCTCCCTCCTCTTTGGAGCAACCCTTCAAGTAGTTGAAGGTTGCTATCAAATCTCCCCTCAGTCTTCTCTTCTGTAGACTAAATAAGCCTAGTTCCTTCAGTCTCTCCTCATAAGTCATGTGCCCCAGCCCCCTAATCATTTTTGTTGCCCTCCGCTGGACTCTTTCTAATTTGTCCACATCCTTTCTGTAGTGGGGAGCCCAAAACTGGACACAGTATTCCAGATGCGGCCTGACCAGTGTCGAAAATAATATTCCTTATTAAAAAGAGAAAACAACCCAGAGAAGCACACTCTTCCTATGACTCATTGCTGTCTAAGTAGATTTCCCTAGGCATTAGGGAATTGCACTTCTAAATCAGGTTCCCTCCTTTGAAACTATGGAAATGATTTCTCATCTCTGCCACCTCTCGGCTTAAATAGAGTTCTCGTTGACAGTCCTTCTCTGAGGTATACCAAACAATGTGTATACAGTGAATATACTTTTTGTAAGACCTTGTCTGCAATTGTGCAAATCCCAAGTGTACTACCGCTAGCATGATTTGCAGCTCTACTGTTTACACCGCCATAAACTGCAGATCACAGTTTATACTTGTGCCACACAACTGTACTGGGGGTTTGTATTGGTGCAGCCACCCCAGTGCCAAACTCCTTCCTATGGACAAGGAGCACATTTTTTATGAGCGCCAAACTCTGATTTCCAAAAGTAATTTAGATAGCTCCGCCTAAGTCCCATTCTTTTTCAGTGAGAATTAGACTCCAAATGCTTATCAGTTTTGAAAGATAGGACTTAAATTTCTAAATCACTTAGGAACTTTTGAATTTTTTACCCCTGGCCTTATTTACACTGCATATAGTTCCAATGAAATGGAGAAATCAGTAGGTAAGTCAGAGTGGAATTTGTTACTCAGTCTTTTGTATGGACTCTTAACTCTCTTATTTCTGTCTTGCAAATTTCTATTCAGTTTTAATGCACTTTCTAAGTAGCCTCTTCCAAGCCATAGGCATTGTACGTGACTAATACTTGCAAAAAGCACCAGGGCTCAGTCCCTACTTAATCTGTGGTATTGTGGATCCTGCAATATTAGGTTTCCACTGCAGTTTTGGTTTTAATTAGTTTACTCTGTACACTCCACAATTTTGCATTCCTTTTGAGGTTTGCAACATATTCTTTTTTCCTCATTAGTACAGTAGAATCCCATTTATTTGAGAGAATGGTGGCTGTGGCTTGGGCTATCAGCTCTGCCTATGGCGGGGTTTCTGCTGTTAGCCCCACACATTAATGATTTAGTATTAGTTGTAGCGAAATGTCTGGTGGTTTAAAAAAAAAAAAAAAAAAAAAGATACTTGGGTGTTTGTTGTTCCAGAAAATTGTTCTTAAACAATTAGGTTTTCTCATGCTGTTCCAAATTACTGCAATTAATAAAGGTCCATTATTACTTTTCTGCTATTTTCCATGTCTTTTCTGCAACTCAACTGCAATTATTTGACAATCCTGCTATTCAAGTAAGTCATTAACCAGGGCCACATTTTCAGCTGGTGTGAATCACCAGTGAAGTAAATGGAGGTAGGCTTATTTGCACCAATTGAGACTCTTGTCCATTAATGGACTACCTGCAAGGTCAGTCCCATATCCCTAACTCTTCACACACCCAAAATGGAAACCAGCAAATGTTACACACTGGTATAACAATACTCAGCAGCTTATATTTCATTTATGTCTCTTCAAGTTGTGCCTTTCTGTGTAGAAAATATACTCTCCTGAACGCTCTGTTCCTCCTTTCCTAGAGAACTGCAAACTCAATATAACTACACTTCAGCCTGAGTGATAGCAAAAACGACCCTTTTTGATGGCAGCAAGCTGTATAAATATCTTCCTTGAATGTTAAAGTATTGACCAGGACAGTACTGATTTTTAATTGTGGTACACCTGTACTTGATCATATCTAGGGTTTTATTCTTTACTGCCTTTCATCCTATGCAGTCACTGACACTTGTGAAAAACAGATGGAAAACTGATTTGACAGTATTGTACACCTGTTTTGTGCTCACTCAAACAGGAATGAATGCACAAGTGCAAGGCAGTAGGGAATCAAATATATGAAGTATATTTAAGCCATACCTAGTATTTTTTTTTTTTTCTTATCTGCATCAAATAGATGCGGTTGGTATGATTTTCAAATTAAGGTTCTTCGGGCGGTTGGTGTTTAAATTAATGTTAAACAAAGATCTAGCAATTCAAGTTCTTCAATCCATCCTTAAAGGCCTGCCGTTGGTTTATGGAAAACATGCTGGAAGCAGCTCCATGTAGTTCTGTATCTTTCTAACAATTTGGAAAGATAATATATAGAAGGACAAGGAATATGCAGTACCAGTATTTAGCTTTGAAGTATGTCTGACTGATCTCGTAAAATATCACAGTCACATACCTCCTTCCACTGTTGCACAGCTTGGGCCTCATCTCTCAAATGTCTACACCTATTATATTAGATGGATGAATGGGGCAACATTAATTGGGGGAGAATATGCTGTGGAAAGGGTGTTAAGTGTAAGGGAGTTGAAGGAGAAAATAGTGACAAGTTTCATCCCTTTCCGTTAAAATCCCAGACTACAATTTCAATAGCAGTTTGTGGCCTTTTCATCCACTTCTAACTCTTATTAAGGTGCAAAAGCTAAGTTAGAAGCTGTTTGCTATTACAAATGCAGTTTTAAGAGAAGAAAGTGAATTGAATTTAATTCCTGGGCTGCAAATTACAGCTTAATGGCCAACTGAGCTTCTGGGAAAAAGGAATCAGAAAAAAGGATCTTATTGAATAAATTGTCCAGGTCTTACAAAGAAAGAAAAGTGTTGAAAAATATATTTATAGCTTTTTTCCATACTGTCCCTTAGCCAGGAGCTACTTTTTCATGGTGGAAAGACAGGTGTACCTAAATATCACTCAGAACAGTTCTTAATTTTCCATTCTTTTTTTTTTTTAATTAAAATGAACAAGCCAAACTTCACTAGCAGTTATGCACTGCAGGAAGTGCGTTAGTAGGCTCTTGGTTCATTTCTCTGTTGGTTGAACTTGAGCCATGTACCAGTACGTTCTAATAAAATAATGTTTGTCCTGTTGAGACTTATTTCTATAATAAATGGTAGCGGCTTTATTTTCATCATGCTCCATAATACTGAGGCAAATGGGTTGTTGTTGAAATTAAAAAGCAAGCAATTCAAAACTCGTTGTAGAATATTTTGCTCAACATAATCTGTAGAACTCATTGCCATGGCAAAATGTTAACAAGGAAATATTTGTACTTGCCTAGCTTCCCAGTGAGAATTGTCTGTTGTATGGTCATTCACTTTGGTGGTGAAGGGTGGCGTAAGATGCTACCATTTGGATTTGGTCGCATTTTGCACCCAGTTAGCTCTTTTGGCATAGATATAAAGGGTGGCTGGAGGTGCAGAGCAACAGAGATTCAGTCTCCACGGTAGATGCACTACACTACACCAATCACAGTAAGTCACACTGCTGCAAGCCTTGTGTTATGGTGGTGCACCCATTTACAGAGGCAGCGGGGGATGACCTTACCGCAGCATGAATATCCCCACTATAGACAGACTCTGAGAGTCCAAAATGGACAAGATATTTAAATGAGGAATAGCATTTGTAATTATGCAAGGCAAGATAAAGTTACAAAGATGATCTATACTTCAGTGCATAATCTGGCCTAGTGCAGGCTAATATATATTTAGCTGTGAACAAAAAGAGCATCCTCTTCGTAATTTACAACCTTCATGGTACAAATTTGCATAGCTAGGTTCTTTGTGAAGGTTTCTTGCTTTCCTCTGAAACAGCCAACCATTGGTCCCCCTTCCTCTTCCACAGAGGAGCCTGCCTTCAGTGGATTCAGTGCAGCTCTTTTGAGGGAAGATCAAGATTTGGAGGCCTACAAAAGAGGTTTGCACCTCTACATGTCACTGCCCAGCTACACGTAGGCTTCCATCTATGCTTCCAGACAGTGGGAAGGGGCAGGCCAAGGGAAAAAAAAGGAGTGGGAGTGATATATTTACTGTTATATATAATATTTGGAGAGTTGAACACACTTGGATAGGTGTTGTAGCATCAGCAGAGGTTGCAGCAGTGATTTCAGAACAGCTCTGTTGCCATCAGTGGCTTGGGGAGGAAAAGTTTCCCTCTCATGGAACCTCCCTGCACAGATGAGGCCTGGCTACTCATTCTTGGCATGGGGTTGTAGGGAAATTCAGGAACCTGAACAGGATGATAGATTAGGTGTCCCTTTCGTCTCTTGCAAATGGCAGTGACTATGTTTGTGAGCTGGCTATTTTAAGTTAACAGCCTCTAATGGACATTGCAGCTTTACAGTAATTAGTCTATAAGTCTTATTCAGTCTCTGAGGCTTGATCTACACTTAAAACTTATATTGCCGTAACTATGCTGGTCAAGGGTCTGAAAACAACACTTCTCACAGGCAAAGCCATGCTAACAAAATCTCCAGTGTAGACACAGCCAAGCTGCCAGAATAGTGCTGCTCTCAATATTCAGGGAGGTGGTATTCTTACATAGATGAGAAAAACTCCTTTTGGTATACACTGTATTTACATGAGGCGGCTGGGCCAACGTAGCCATGCTGTGTTCAGTATCTTGTTAATGTTGGGAATGGTAGAACCATGTGCTGTTTGGGAAAAATTTCACATAATGTAAAACAAGTACTGATTTTAGAGCTATGGTTCTCAATTAGGAATACACATACCCCTGGGGTATGCAGAGGTCTTCCAAGGGAGGATATATCAACTCATTTAGATGTTGGCCTAGTTTTACAGCAGGGTACATGAAAGCCAATAGCAAAGTCAGTACAAACTAAAATTTCATACAGACAGTCACTTGCTTATACCACTCTGTACTTATACACTGAAACGTAAGTACAATATTTAAATTGATTTATTTTATCATTATATGGTGAACATGAGAAAGTAAGCAATTTTTCACTAATAGTGTGCTGTAACACGTTTGTGTTATGTCTGATTTTGTACCAAGTAGTTTTTTAAGTAAGGTGAAATTTTGGGGTACGCAGGACAATTCAGACTCCTGAGTGGGGTACAGTGGTCTGAAAAGGTTGAGAGCTATTGTTTTACAGTAACCATGATTTACCATGTGTAAGGATGTATTTAGGAAGCTTAAATACAAAACTACATGTGCAAGGAGCAGAAAGTGTCCGGAATTAATGCCTAATTCTTAAAGTCAGTATCCAAATGCTGAGGCATTCGTAGCAGTGTGCCACCTCCGTTAAACCATCATAATTATTATTTGTAGTGCATAAAGCTTTGTTTAGGGATGGGAGGATGACCTTGTGTTAGGTACCACACACATGCATGACAAAAATTTGGTCTGCACCCGAAGAGATTACATTATAATCTTAGAACTGGGAGTGGTAATGTGCATAAAGGAACAGTGAGACAGTTGTGGTAGGTGTAATATTATTAGCAGCAGGCACAGCAGACTGACAGTCATCTACAAGGTGTTTTTAATAGGCTTGATTCCATAGACACAGACTTGCACAAGTTCTTCAGCGTTTAAAAAAAAAAATTGAATAAAAAATGACGTGTCGGATCTCACGTCAGCCAGAAAACCCATCTGTGGTCTAACCCTGCGACAAACAATCTAGCAACAGTTCCAGTGCTACCAACTCTGTGGAGTTTGCCAAAAAAGCAGATGCTTCTTCCGACAGATATTGTTCGTGGCTTAACATTTGTGACCTGCAATTTCTGGGAAGAGGGGAATGACAGGGTATGGCAAAATGAACAGGAATGCAAAATTTTACATTTAAAAAAAAAAATACCCATCTTGCATTTTATCTAATTGACATTTTTATGATTTGATTTTTAAATATTTTTAGTTTATAATCTAACAGGACATAGTATTTGTAACAGAAACATGACATTAATTGATAAACTGTTTGGGTTTTTTTTAGCACATCTAAACCCCATTACATGCAATATTGAGTGCAAGCACCAAGCAAGCTGAAATCAATGTTTCTAGCATTCGTCAGTGTTCTCAATGGAACTCCGACTCTGTGGAGTTGGGGTAAGAAAGAACAATGCTTTTTTTGTGATGGTACTCAGGTACTGAATACCACTGGCACCTTTTTTTTCACAGCGATGTGGCATAGGCTCCTGTTGCTGCTGGCCCCAGGTCCCTGGCTAAGTACCAGCACTTTTTTTTACTTAAACCAAAAAAAAAAACCAAACCTGAGAAAAAGAGTCTATTTACTAGAGTTGTTTGGGAAATGGGTTCTGGTGAAAATATCTGATGAAAGTGGAGAGAGGTTTTATTTTTATCAGAATTCTTGTTTAAAATGTTTTCAGGTTTACAGTTGCTGAAAAGCTGGATGGTTTTTGTTTTTTAAGGGGGAGATTGATTTTAGGAACATTTGCTGTAGAAATGTTTGTTTTGACTAAAAACCACGTTTCTTCTAAAAATGGCTTTTTCAGGAAAAATTCACTATGCTCTGTCTACTGTTTTGCACTAATACCATTCTTCAGAACAAAAAAGGATGGGGGGAGGTCTTTGGCTCAGTTAAGTGAGTTTATGGTGTCCAAATCTTTGTGCTGTGCTCCTACATCAGCAAGGTTCCCACAATCCTAAAAGCTGTTTGTTGGGACAAGAGCCTTTCTGGCTTTCAAGACATACACAAAGGCATAGCTGGGGCAAACAGCAGACTTCACAGCAAAATGATGCCTTAGCACTCTGTGTAAAAGCAGAAGGTATTTTCATGCAATACTTATACAAGCATCACCTTAAGTTAACCCATAGAAACCTAATGCTGCAGCTTGCTGGTCATTTGAACCCAGGGGGTGCCGGAACCCCCTCTGAAAGCTGATCCTGCACTATTTTCTTGAGGTATCATGTGATTGCCATGGTTGACCTCTGTGTGAGATCTGAAGTTTTGAAAACAGTATTTAATCATAGAATAATAGGGTTGGAAGGGACCTCACGAGGTCATCTAGTCCAACCCCCTGCTAAAAAGCAGGACCACTCCCCCTAAATCACCCCAGCCAGGGTTTTGTCTAACCGAGCCTTAAAAATCTCTAAAGATGGAGATTCTACCACGTCCCTAGATAGCCGTTCCAATGCTTTACCACCCTCCTAGTGAGAAAGTTTTTCCTAATATCCAACCTTGACCTCCCCAGCTGTAATTTGAAACCATTGCTCCTTGTTCTGTCCTCTGTTACCCTCGAGAACAGCCTAGCTCCCTCCTCTTTGGAGCAACTCTTCAAGTAATTGAAGGTTGCCATCAACTCTCCCCTCAGTCTTCTCTTCTGTAGACTAAATAAGCCTAGTTCCTTCAGTCTCTCCTCACAAGTCATGTGCCCCAGCCCCCTAATCATTTTTGTTGCTCTCCACTGGACTCTTTCTAATTTGTCCACATCTTTCCTGTAGTGGGGAGCCCAAAACTGGACACAGTATTCCAGATGCGGCCTGACCAGTGTCGAATAGAGGGGAATTATCACATCCCTCGATCTGCTGGCAATACTCCTACTGATGCAGCCTAATATGCCAATGGAAAATTGGAAATTTAATGGAAATCTTAATGTCTGTTAGGAGAGCATGAGTTTCATAGAGGGTATTTCCCAATAAGAAGATGTTTTGCTGACTTGCAGAGAAGTGAAACTATCTGAGAAAGTTCTGAACGTGCCAGCTGTGATCTTGCCAGATTTATTTTTGTGCATTTGGCGTTTTGGATAATTTTATCTGAGGTAGAATAAATGTCTGAAATTGTATTTAGTTAGGATGACTTTTGTCACCGAATTTTGTCTGACGTATCAGAAGCACACACCAGAGTATTGCAGTGCTCATACTTAGAGGATAATAGAGAGAGCATTCTGCTCATTTAGTCTGCTCTCTCGCCTGATGCAGGTCCTGGAATTTCCCTGAAGTTCCTGTTAGAAGTAGAGCATATCTTTCAGAAAAGCACTCCGTCTTGATTTTAAAATCCCCAGTGATGGAGAATGTAATTTATAGATAATATACATTTTTCATTCCCTGATTCTAATTCACACCAACAAATGGAATACATTCCCTAGCTATTGTATAAGTAGAGCCATGCTTTATTGTTGCTTTCAGTATTGTGCTCCTAGCTTGTAGTCCTTTTATAAATTGATTAATTTTTAATTAAATAAAATTGCTCCAAAGACAATGGGGTTCTTTCTCTTCATTGAAATCACTGCTTGATTCCTTTTTTGCCTGGGCTAAAACTTGGCAACAATATCTCCTCCTCAGTTGTGGGTTAATCTTAAAAGCATGGAGATATCATCTGGCTCAGCAGCTCACAGTTCTCTGCAGAAAGCTCTCATCTCTCTTCAGGTACTTCAGCTTCTTGTCCTTCCCTGGTTTCCCTCTGACTCCCCTAGAGATTACCTATAGTAGTGCTGCATTCATTGAGCTTACCAAGAAGTACATTGAACCCCCAGAGAATAAAATGTGAATTGACTTTCTGATCTTACATTTGGTTTTATTTTAGTTTGTCTGTTTTTAAATTGCCATGTCAGGCCTCAGCTGCTTGGCTGGTGCAAAGTGCTGTTCTGATATAAACAGCAGAAACTTCAGACCCTCCTCTAGGGAGGTGACAGGCAGCGTTGGGAGGAAGGAAGAAGGATGGTTAAGGAAAAGGCTGTCAGCAGCCATGAGCAGGAGAATTGTTGGGGAAGTTGCTGTTAGCTTCTGCAAAGCAGCAGGGGATTTAGGCCAGCTTCTTTTCCCCCTGCCTGGTCTCTTCTAGCAATAGCTTATGTACTTTTAGTGTTGATAGTCAGTCCCTCTTGGTCCCAGAGGCAAATGGCAGTAGCGTATAACATCTCTTGCACAGATGGAGGAGCCAGTCAGTAAAGCTATCAGAAACACTGATCAAGTGATGAGACAGATTCAGGAGCAAGGGCCTCAAGGGAAGAAAGCCTCATTCCTCTGCTTCCATTGAAACTTTAGAGATGCTGTCAAAGCAACCCTTTACCTTTTGCTGCCTGCTTTGGTCCCCCACATACGACTCCAGGGCTAGGTCAAGCTGTCGAAAGGCAGATACTCTACAAGTAACAGAGCCCTGGCTGAGGGGTTGTGCTGAATTTTTTCTTGTCAGTTTCTTTTGTTAATAAAACCAAATCCCAGGAAATAGGTGAGCATGTGATCTCTGTTTTAGAGCAGTCTGGTCTGTGTTTTAGAGCAGTTGCCTTTTCTCATTTTGATTGAAGACTTCTTGGATGACTCAGAAATGTGTACTAGAAACTTTACCAGCCCTCACTGGAAAAAGAAAGCTTAGGTCTCTTCTCCCAAGTGTTTTAGCTTAAATGGATTAAAGCAAAGTTTTAAATAGTCTGAATAAAAATTACTTCCCTTCTCATTTAATTTGGTTTTGCTGCTGTAAAATCTCTGGTGACATCCTTCCAGTTTTCCAATGGTTCATGGCCTCTTTTGGGGAAAAGACTTGAAATTGCAATTAAAAAGAGCAACCAGAAGAATCCTTCAGCTCTCTTGTGTACTTTCTACAAAAATAAAGGCATGCATAAACCTGTATTTTCCTGTGCAGGTTTCTTCTCAAGGCTTATTTAGTTGGAAGCTGAGTTAAGGTTGATCTTGCATCTTCAATTCTGCTCTTCCTGACTTTTGAGTGCTTGAGTTTTCAACTTTCTTGCATTCTCTTCTTGGTCTTCTGTGCCAGCACAGATGTGTGAGTTATAGTTCTTTCTTGCCAATAGATTGAGACTGTAAGTGGAAGAGACATTGTAACCCTGATTGGACCCTCTAGTTGCTAAGTAATGTGATATTTAATAGTGATGCAGTTTTTGTGTGATGATGGTCCTCTGTGCCCGGTCCCAGAACACAGCTGTTTCTATTTCCAACAGCTGGAGCATCAGTACCCTGGCCAGATGAGGTTTGAACAAAAGAAACAGTGATGTAAGCTTTGAATATCTATGGTGATTTCCAGCCATATACTGGTTTGCAGCTGTCTCTTTAGCCATGTGAGTTACCCAGATGTCAGGCCTAATCCGATGGGAAAGGAGAAAATGGAGCAAGTCTGAGAGATCTAGGAAGATGAGTAGACACCAGTGTACAGCTGCCTCTGCAATACGCTGTGAAGCACAGTCTGGAGGCCCTCAGCCTCATACAACAAGCCATCCGTAGCAGGAGTATATGATGGTTGATTGCTGTAGGAAGTGCAGGGCCATTGAGAACCCACCCTGCCCAGAGTCTCACATACAGAGCTGGTACCACTCTCCCTTCCACTACAGGGTCCTTACCCTCATAAGAGCTTAGGGAGTTGATAGGCTGCAGAGACGGAAGGAACCAAGTAAGTATGAGAACTTCGTCAACTGAGAGAGGATCCAGAGGACGCAGCTTCTTGAAAGTTCCTCTCTTGTGTGGGTACTGAATCCCTCTGAAAGTGCTTAAAAAACAGCTGGTTCTCTGAAGAGCTGAAAGACTGACTCATAACTGAAGATGGAAACTACAACAGCAGTTTCTTCTCTGTCCTGTTCGCTTAGTGGAAGCTGTATTCCAACGAGTTTCAGAAAACACCTCTTTTGCTCAATCTATCATACCGCATCAGAGCGAAGGATGGAAACTAGGGCCTTGGCTACATTAGCACTTACACGGTCAAAACTTTTGTCACTCAGGAGTGTGAAAAAAAAATCCACACCCCTGAGCAACATAATTTTTGATGGCATAAGCATTTGTGTGTACAGCGATACGTCAGCGGGAGAGCATCTCCCATCAACATTGCTACTGCCACTCATTTAGGTGGTTTTATTATGTTGGTGGGAGAGCTGTCTCCCATTAACATGACACAATTGCTGATACAGCTGTGCTGTATGTTTTAAGTGTAGACTAGCCCAAGGTGGGACACTCCCAATGAAATCCTCACTACAGATATCTGTTTGTTTGGGATAAGGAGAAATTTGGAAGGTGATAGCTCAGGGTCGGTCCTTGCTGATAAAAAGGAAATGAGGTACTCAATTGTCTTCATCAGAGAGCAGTTAAACTAGTTTCTCTTTGGCATTTGTTTTTAGCACTGAATATGCTTCCACTCCCCAATCCCTTCCTTACTAGTGCACTGATTGCTTTTGAGTAAAGTGTAGTAACTTCTTACTTCACTGGGTACGACACATTCCATTTTCTGAGTCGAAGGCAGCATGTGAAGCACTACCTAAATTGTGCACAGAGAAATTCATCCTCCAATTTTAATACCTATCCAGAACTTTCAGGAGTAATATTATTTCATTAGATTCACCTGCCCTTCTGCATGCACATACACACAGAATTCAGTAATTTTATATCATACCAATTTATATGTTGTCTCAAAATATTGAGTTAATGAAAGGTAGGTTAAGTGGATTAAATGGTAAGTACTTCAGACTTAATTCCTTGGCTATAACTAGCTGAATGCCAATGATGAGATTCTACTACAGTTGTAAGATTCAAATAGCAGTTTAGCATAAAACAGGCAGTATATCTATGCTGTAAGTAACTTACAATCTGTACTTCAACTAAACAACATAAAAAAAGACTTAATAAAAATGATTCCCCTCTCCAGTGGCCCCCCCCCCCACACACACACTCACACATGGAGCATTTCAGTTAAACAGTAAAATGCAATTAAATACTCATATGCTATTCAAATCTATAATCATTCTATTATAATATGAATTAAATTTAAGTGCTATAGGTGGCTGGCACAGGAGTATCGCTCTCTGCGAGCATGTGGGATATTTAGATTCAAGACCTCTGTCTTGAATTTCCATGGGCAATTGGAGGTGGGGAGCAATGTTCCCTCTAAGGTTTGGCGGCTTGTGTGCAAAATTTTCAAGCCGTGTGCAAAACATTTTCTGAATAAAATTTTTGTGTAAACTCACACGACAGAAATTATAGGCCTTAATTGAAGTTAAAGTAATTGTAAATAGAATTAATTAATTGTGTTTAATTGAATTTGAATGAATTTTGAATTGAAATTTAATTTTTAGAAAGGTTTTTATTTAAAATTAATTTTTAAAAAGTTTTTTTAAAAAAGGAAGGAAAGATAGAAGGAAGGAAGAAAGGAAGAGAGAGAAAAAAGAAGGAAGAGATAAAGAAAGAGAGAAGGAAAGAAGGAAGAGAAAGAAGAAAAGAGAAAGAAAGAAGAAGGAAAGAAGAGAAAGAAAAAAGAAGGAAAGAAAAAGGAAGACAAAGAAGGAAAAAAGAGAAAGAAGGAAGAGAAAGAGAGGAAGGCAAAGAGAAAGAAGGAAAGAAAAAGGAAAGCAAAGGAGAGAAAGAAGGAAAGAAAAAGGAAGGGAGAAAGAAAAGAGACAAGTTAGGAAGAGAAAGGGAGAAAAAGAAGGAAGGAAGAGAAAGAAGGAAGAAAAAGAAAAGAGAGAAAGAAAAAAGAAGGAAGAGAAAGAAGAAAGAGAAAGGAAAGAAGAGAAGAGAAGGAAGAGAAAGGAAGAAGGAAGCAAAGAAAGAGAAAGAAGGAAAGGAAGAGAGAAAGAATAAAGAGAAGGAAGAGAGAAAGAAAAAAGAGAAGGAAGAGAAAGGAAGGAAGGAAGCAAATAAAGAGAGAAAGAAGGAAAGAAGAGGAAACAGGAAGAGAAAGAAGGAGGAAGGAAGGAAGAAAAAAGAAGGAAGAGAAGAAAGAGGAAGGAAAGAAGAGAGAAAAAAAAGGAAGACAAATAAGGAAAAAAGAGAAGGAAGAGAAAGAGAGGAAGCAAGAAAAAAGAAGGCAGGCAAAGAAGAGAAAGAAGGAAGAGAAAGAAAGAGAGAGCCAAGGCCGCTGGCGGGGGAGGACCCTACCGCGGCCCTGGGAAGCCGCCGGTGGGGAGGAGCAGACCCCAGCCCCGGAGGCTGATCCCGGCCCCGTGCTGGGAGGCTGAGGCCTTTGGATGAGCCCGGCCCCAGCCCCGGGCTGGGAAGTCGAGGCGGTCGGCGGGTGGGAGCCCGGGAGCCTGCCATAGCAGCAGCCACCCCGCTGCCCCAGCCGCGTGGGGCAGGCAGGCAGGTCCACGCACCTGAGCCTAGCCTGAGCCTGCCTGTCCCACCCTGGGGGCGGGGAGGGCCAGTCCAGAGGTCGGGTGCAGGTAGTGTCTGCAGCAGCAAAGCCGCAGCCCCGGGGGTCTGGAGGGAGCGGCGGGGGCTGCCGGGCTGCGCGGGGGTCCCTCAGTGCTGTGCGGGGGGTGCGACGGCCGCTGCGCGGCCGCGCACCCGCGCAGCTTAGAGGGAACACTGGTGGGGAGCACTTAAGGGTAGTCTGTTCGACTTCTGGGTAAAAGAATTATAGACTCATAGACTCTAAGGTCAGAAGGGACCAATATGATCGTCTAGTCTGACCTCCCGCACAATGCAAGCCACAAAACCTCACCCGCCCACTCCTGTAATGAACCTCTAACCTATGACTGAGTTATGAAAGTCCTCGGATCATGGTTTAAAGACTTCAAAATACAGAGAATCAACCAGCAAGTGAGCCATGCCCAATGCTACAGAGGAAGGCAAAAAAACCCCAGTGCCCAACCCAATCTGCCCTGGGGGAAAATTCCTTCCTGACCCCAAATATGGCAATCAGTTAAACCCCGAGCATGTGGGTGATTATCTTGAAGGATCAAACATCAACATTTCACTTTGATTACGAAAGAAGGCCACTTCTCTTTGACTGGAATGATGATGACCCTGTCACAAATCCTCAAATTTTGGGAGTTTATCTATGAATTTCTAATGACACATTATTGTAATATTTACTATATGGAATTGAGAAAAGAATGGTTCTCTCTGAGATGACATACACTCTCATCATTCTGTGCTTCTTTCTTTAGGATTATATGAGGTTATAAGGTTGTTACAGAGAGTAGGGAGGAAAAACTGTTCTAACTAATCTCTGAAGATTGGACAGAGGAAGCAATGGGCTTAAATTGTATCAAGGGCAGCTTAGGTTGAACGGTAGGAAAAACTTCCTAACTGTCAAGGTATTTAAGAACTGAATTAAATTGCCTAGGTATATTGTGGAATCCCCAACACTGGAGATTTTAAAAGAGCAATTTAGATAAATACTTGTCAGAGATGGTCTAGTTAATGCTTAGTCCTGCCTTGAGTGCAGAGGACTGGACTAGAAGACCTCTTGAGGTTCCTTCCAGTCCTATTGTTCTATGATTCTGTGATTATTCCTTTCTGTTTTTATATCCAGAGGAAAAGCTGACAGGCAATTCTGTAGTTGCTGTTGCAGAGGGAATGCCTGTTCAAAAAACGGATGACATTTCACAGTCACAGTAGAGGAGCAAGGCCTTACGTGAGGGCTGTCCACTGGGAATGCTCAGCCCTTGAAAATTTTACCATAGTAACCAATACCCGTAACTTTTCTATTGATCATTGCTCTCAGAGTGAGGTGGTGAAGGATTAGTAGGAGGGTCACTGAGTGAGGCCAGCTGAGGACTTTGAAGATTCGCATCAATGGAACAGGGAGCTGCAATACAGCATAGAGTGTGATATGCTCTTGCTGGCCTATTTTACATAGAAGATGAGTCAGCATATGTTGAAGGGGAGATAGAGGAAACTCCTGGAGGAAAGACTGATTGCGCTGAAAATGTGTAGTAGGAAGGAAATGGTAAACCAATGTGGACTAGGGATGACATTTTATAATGAAAAGAGATATTGTCACTACACAGAAAAAAACCATCTTTTTGTCAGCTTTATTCATTGTTTACACTGATTTAGTGTTAATTTTAAGATCCTGTAATTCACTTTAATAGGAAAAATGTTCAGCTAATTAATTTTTCTTTGTAAGTTCCAGTTTGAAAACCAGTTTGCAAAATATTTTAAGTTTATGTCACTTGAACAGACTCTCTTTAAGAGACTCCATTTTAATTTGGAGTGGATTTTGTTTTGTAAAATAAGGTTTTATAAAACCCGAGACAAATTGAAACATTTGCAGTTATTTTTATTGTTAATAAAAACTGCTATTAATTTTCCTAGCAGTGCTTCAAACACAGATTATGCAACAATAAGAATTTGAAAGTAAAGCTACCAAAAAACAAAAGTGAATCTAGCTTAACTGATTTCTCATTATAGATGATAAGAGGAGTACAGAAAGTAATGAATATAAATAGTAGCAAATGAATTTGACTTTTTCAGTTATTTCATATTTAACTTAACAGCAGTGTTCCCTCTAAGCTGCGCGGGTGTGCGGCCGCGCAGCGGCCATCGCACCCCCCGCGCAGCAGTCAGGGACCCCCGTGCAGCCCGGCAGCCCCCTGCTGCTCCCTCCAACCCCCGGGGCAGCCGCTTTGCCGCGGCACACCCGGCCTGCGCCCGGCCTCTGGGCTGGCCCTCCTTGCCCCCAGGGTGGGACAGGCAGGCTCAGGCTAGGGGCCGGAGCGCGGGCCTGCCTGTCTGCCCCACGTGGCCGGGCCAGGGGGGTGGCTGCGGTAGCGGCGGGCTCCCGGGCTCCCACCCGCCGTCCGCCTCCTTCCCGGGGCCGGGGCCGGGCTAATCCACGGCCTCAGCCTCCCAGCACCAGGCCGGGATCAGCCTCCGGGGCTGGGGTATGCTCCCCCCCCCCCACCGGCGGCTTCCCAGGGCCGCGATAGGGTCCTGCCCCGCCGGCGGCCTTGGCTTGCTTCTCTCTTTCTTTCCTTCTTTCCCTCTTTCTCTCTTCCTTCCTCCTTCTTTCTCTTCCTGTTTCCTCTTCTTTCTTTCTTTCTTTCTTTCTTTCTTTCTTTCTTTCTTTCTTTCTTTCTTTCTTTCTTTCTTTCCCTTTCTCTTCCTTCCTTCTCTCTTTTTTTCTTTCTTTCTTTCCCTTTCTCTTCCTTCCTTCTCTCTTTTTTCTTTCTTTCTTTCTTTCCCTTTCTCTTTCTTTGCTTCCTTCCTTCTTTTTTCTTTCTCTCTTTCTTTCCTTCTTTCTCTTTTGCTTTCCTTCTTTTTTCCGTCTTTCTCTTCTTTGCCTTCCTTCTTT